>CM060948.1:304758504-304931177 GCA_030765055.1 Mantis religiosa | reverse complement strand
TAATGCGCATGAACAGGTCCTACCTGTCGTAGTATCACCTTTTAGGTAAATTTTTGTTACTCACGATTCAGATGGAACCTTATTCTGACCCACTCTCTAACTTTATCACATGACCAAACTATCTCACCCTTCTCAAATCTTACATTACTATTGGTTACTCATTTATTTCGAATGTTCGCATTGATTTGCAAAACTCATCTAACACATTGACGTTCAGCCCACCCTGAGTTTGGGAACGCCTACCCTGAGTTGTTTGTAACGGTATACCTCGTGATACCGAAATTAAAGGATTGAAATAAGTAAATAATCATGGTGGATTTCAAAGGAATGTTGGTTCTTTGTTACAACACGTGCAGGGGCAGCTGAGTCGAATAGCAGTTGGGGTGAATAGTTGTTTTAGCAGAGTTCTAAAGGGTGGCACTTGACTTTGTTTGAATAGGGTATTCTTCGGACCCTTCACAATGGCATGACAAAATAGTCACAAAGGGAATCTTTGGTTGAATAAAGGCTTCGAGTAAGTAAAAGTCACACACACCCATGCGCAGCTGTGGACATTCAGTTGGTGGCTGGGAGCCGATTAGGGCAGTCCTCTTCTGTCTTGAGCAAGGCAGACTAGAAGTGATGAGAGAAGCTTTTTGTCGGTTCATATGTACGTGAAGAAACGAATTAAGTTTTATTGAGTAATAAACATTTCAAATATAGTAACTCTAAACAGTGATATTGGTATACTTTGCTCGGCACATACATTGCTGCAATCGTTGACAAATCGTTGTCAAGTAAATCTCTTTAGCGTTCAAGCTCAACTGCATTTTGAACGCCCTTTGTCCCAACACATTCCTGGCTGAAAGTATACTATAGTTCTCAGACATTGAACTTTTCCTAGCAAAAAGAAGGTAGCGGTCCTCCCTTGCTGTCTCTCCGAAATGTACAGTTTTTTACAAGAATGTTTTCTTTTGCTTGTCTGGATGCTAGTATGCATGCTATATTAAATTATATTATTCCCTGCTTATTCTTTAAGACAACTGCTATTTTAATCATTACTTTATCCATTCTAATTCATATTATTATAACAAGATTTTTATATTAGTTTAGCAAAGCATTTTTATTAATTTATCTTCTTTTTTAATTATCTGATTTCGATTAGTTCGCTGTCTGATACTGCGGTTAGAACATTTTGATCGATATGAAATACTGCTATTACTCTGTGACGTGCTAAATTATAGAAATCCTTTCTGTTTCTAATTTTCAAAACTGGTCTGCCTGTGTATTTGCACACGAATTTGATTTCTGAATCTGCGTTCCCAAGTATCATTAATTCTCTTCGCTATACTACTTGAGCTAATTGTGGAATTTGCAAATGACTTCTTGGATAACATTGTAAGTTGTCCTTCTTTTATAATGGGTTGATTATAACATTCGGGAACAATATATACATATTTGCAATCATTGATCTATCTCCGTGCCATTTTATAAAATTATTAATCTAAGCAGTTCAATAATTCCGGCATCATTGTTAATAATATCTCTTAATTTTTAATGTTTTAAATATAATTTAACTTACAGAAATATACCGACAAGAATAACCAGATCAGAATGCCTAGTCTAAATGGACCATGCCTGTACTTCAGACGTATTCAACTGCGCCATCGTTCTCTAAATAAAGACCTCTTGGAAGGCTTAAAGAGCGCATTAGTGTAGTTCTTGTAAATACAATAAAACATTAAGGACGTTACTACCATTGCTCTCAAATTATTTAAACCGTTTTATTGACCTCTATAAGACCTTCAATTTCAGCTGCCGATGCATAAAAGGGGTGCACTTAGACCGCCTTAGAACTAAAAGTCCTCCTTGAAAACAAGAGAGTTTAAAAGGGGTTTTATGTGAGCAGTTGGTTACAAGAACCGAAACTGCGTTTATACGGCAGTCTTTTCAAGTTCAAACGGTACATTCTCCTTCGATATAGCAGAGTAAACTGAAGGTTATAGCTCTGTTCTTTCTCTTTTCTGGTTGTTTCCTTTCGGCAACATGTTTCAAAATGCGATAGCCTACCCTCTTCTCCAGCATCATTCAAATGGAGCACAAGGACAGAGGCATTTTTTCCAACTTAAGCAACTGATTGAGTATTACGGCTTATGGCACAACACGTATGTCTTCTAACAGGTCAAGGATAAAGGGAACTACGGAGGAGCACACATATAAACCACCACCCCCACTCAGATCTATTGCTAACAGCACCACTAAGAGCAAGGGGATGAAGTGAGGGAACCACAGGAGGCTACAGGGTTTTAAAACGACGGAACATAGAGCCGCGGGAAGTCGTAGCAAATGCTGAGAGAACATCCCCGTGCAGCCACCAACAATTCGGTTCAGGTGTCGACACAAGCTTCCTCCCCACGTGAACTCACCGACCTGACAAGTCCACCTAGTGCTGGGTGAAGCAGCAAAATAATGGGTATGGCAGGGTAAAGCAATGAGATACTCTCAGGGTATGCGTGGATATGTATGTGAGTAAGAATGGTTCTAATGACACTGGAATGCCCGTTTCAAACTGATTTAATGACTGCATCTTTTTATCATCACATCAAACTCGAAGTTGCCAACCAAGGGTTACCAATAGATCACTGTTTAGAGTCACTGTAGGTAGAATGCTTATTACTCGATAATACTTAATTCGTTACGTATGAATCGACAGATCTTCCCTCATCGCTTCTGGCCTCCTTTGACCAAGTCAGAAAAAGAGGACTGCCTTAATCGGCCTCACGCTGCGGACAGTATGTCCTTACTTGGCACAGCTGTGCGTGGGTGTGTAACTTTCACTTCTGAAGCCTATCTTTTCCCACAAAGATTCCCTTTGTGACTATTTTCTCCATTGTGATTATTAGTCTCGGTCATGCCATTATTAAGGGTCCGAAGAATACCTATTCAAACGGAGTCAAGTGTTACTCCTTTACAATTCCTTCCTGCTAAGAAAGCCCCTTTCTTACGTTTCTTTTGTTTAAAACAACTCAACTCTACTGCACTTGCATGTGTTTCACAAAGATACAAGATTTCTTTGAGATCCATCACGATTCTTTACTTATTGAAATCCTTTAATTTCGCTTTCATGGGAATGACATCTTTAATGCGCAAGTATCCGCGCCATCTGTCCCAAAAACACACTCTAAAATGTTAAGAAGACGGAATTAAGGGAAATGATGGAAAGGGAATCATGATAGGTAAGTAATCACCACGAAAACGCCAAGTGGGGTGCGCAGTCGACGGGAATGGAACACGCGTTACTGCGGTGCCACCTTCCTCAATTACTTTTTTTTTTCAATTAGAATAGAGTTTTGATTTGGACAGAAGATTGCTATTCTTCAACTCCTAGAAAACCATAGGTAATTAATATTCAGCTTCGCTAATTTATTTATAATAAAAATTTCCTAGTGTAACACTCACACGACTTCTTCTACTCATTATTTAACAAACTATCCTTACAAATGATTGATTATTCTTTCTATATCTTCCGCTTTAATCAAGATAAACATTTGTAGAAGTTTTTTTATTATATATTATCATGTATGCACAATAGTTGAGCAAAGGTCGCTCAAAAAGAAAAGGGCTTAAGAGATTATTACCAAAAAATTCAAGATATACGTGTCATTTGTTAAGAACATGGCTTGAGGATATGTTATTTTAATATAAATCTTTATATCTATTTTTGAGAACATCAAAATGCTTTTGGGCCGTGCCGTGGCTGAGTGGTTAAACCATTCGACTCCCACCAAGGCGGTGTGGGTTCGATCCCAGCCAGCCGCAAAGTGAGATTTGTGATGGACAACATGGCGCTGGGTATGTTTGCTCCGGGATTTCCAGTTTCCGTCGCCATCTCATTCCATTGGTGCTCCATCTGCATTTCATGTATCATTTTTGCCACCGCCTGCGGTGTCGCATATAGTAAAAGCGGACGTTACACACTGCAATGCACATATTTAAACGTTTGGCAAATTGTGCATGCAAAAACGGCAATTTGGGGTTGAAAATATTCGTGTGTATCTTTGGAAGATGTAGAACTTATATCATACTTGTTACTTACCGGAATTTTCGTTATTCAGTTGTTCTGGTCGGTCTCAAAATGAGTCCTTTTGGTTACTCGGACTTCAAAACCTATATTCAATTTAAATTCCTACATCGAGTTTCTGGGTGACATACAATATTTCCTCTACCTGCTATACGTAATAGGGAAAGTAATTAATGACGGTCTGAATCTGGATTTGAATACGAATTTAGTATATACACAAAAATTTTAGACATTTGCCTGGTGAAAGACAAGTTTAGGTAGGTATAAACATTTTCAGGAAATTCGAAGCCCAAAACGGAGTGAAGGACAATCATATGATACACAGAGGTTTTAAACAGAACAAATCGCAAGTGCTGAATTATTTTCAATGGAATACAATTATTAACGTAGAACTGTGTGTATAATTTTGGTATACAAGAGTGTTACATCTACACCAAGTGGGATGGCTTAGGTAGCAAAATCAATTTGATTTTGGTTAATTTTGTGTAACTGTTAAACCATCAGAGGCCGGCAGAAGCTTACAAGTGTAAGTCTCGTTAGGGGCAAACTTTTTTAAATAACTGGTACACTTAGTAATGTCTGATGTATGTCTTCCTATTAGTTCGGATTTTCAAATGCTTCATCAGACATTTTTGCTATGTTACCATTTACTTTTGTTCTCATCATGCCGTGCAAATATGGAATTTCAAACCCAGTTTAGTACATGATAAACTGCGTTTGTAATGTTTGGCTGCCACGTCGGACTTCTGTATTCTTCTTTGGCAAAGACGTGTAATTAGTCATTTTTTCACTGTTCGTCGCAATAACACGTTGTAGATAAATAAGCTTCTCTAAGATTCTTTGTAGAAAGTGTAACCGCAGTATCAGGCGGCGATTAGGAGGCGGCGAATTAATCGAAATCAGATAATTAAAAAAGAAGATAAATTAATAAAAGTGCTTTGCTAAACTAATATAAAAATCTAGTTATAATAATATGAAACTAGAATGGGTAGAGTAATGATTAAATAGCGGTTGACTTAAAGAATAAGAAGGGAAGAATATAATTTAATATAGCATACATACTTGCATCCAGGCAAGCGCCCGCCTCAGTAGCGTAGATGGTAGCATGTTTGCCTCACGTTCAAGAGGTCCCGAGTTCGAATCTCGGTCAGGGTGAGTTTCCTGGATACGGGTTTTTCCCGGGGTTTTCCTCATCCTTCAAGACAAATGTCGGGTAACTCTAAGCTCCATGGACCCTGGACTCATTTGAGCATCATTTCACCCAGTTCATTCACCGTCCGATATGACTTAACGTTGGAGGAAGTAAATTACAAAAGAAAAAAAATCCGGGCAAGAAAAATAAAACATTCTTGTAAAAATCTGTACATCTCGGAGATATAGGAAGGAAGGACCGTTATCTTCTTTGTGCTAGAAAAAGTTCAATGTCTGAGAACTATAGTATACTTTCAGCCAGGAATGTTTTGGGACAAAGGGGCTTTCAAAATGCAATTGAGTATGAAACGCTAAAGAGATTTACTTCGCTGATATGGTAACGATGTATACCGTTTAAAACAACTCAGGGTAGGCGTTCCCCAACTTAGGGTGGGCTGAACGTCAATGAGTTAGATGAGTTTTGCAAACCAATGCGAAAATTCGAAATAAATGAGAAACCAATAATAATGTAACATTTAAGAAGAGTTTAGCTGGTTTGGTAATGTGATAAAGTTAGAGAGGGGGTCAGAATAAGGTTCGAGCTGTATGGTGAAGTAAGAAGAATTTACTTAAAAGGCGATACTACGACAGGAAGGACGTGTTTCATGCGCGTTAAGAAGAGAAGCGAAGATTTATAAGTCTGAAATGTAGGGAAGTTAAGAATAGCGCAACCAGCGTAAGTGGAAGCAGCATTAGAAGTTTATTAGAGCAACGTAGTCGCCGTTATAAAGAAGAAATAGAAACCGCACGGAAGTAACTTTAAATAAGTAATCCAGGGTTTCAAGTAAAATTGAGTTTATGTTAGGAATTTTACTAACAGGTGGTTACCGATCCAAGTCGATAAGCAAACTTAGTAGAATTAAACCAAATAATTCTGCAACAAACAAAGTGTTATTAATACGACCGAGTAGCCAACAACAAAAATCCATTTGCTACAACCATTCATTTGAGGATAAGAGAACTCAAAGCTCCAATTAGAACCCAGTCAATTTAACACTGGTATGCGGGATTGCCGCAAAAGGTAGACAGTGTGATGTGACCAGAATGCATTAAAACATTTATAAAGTAAGTATCGAGTCTCGTCGGTATGTTTTACGTTGGAGGACTCCTTTATAAAAGATGGAACGTCGAGGATAAAAAATCAGATCAGTATTAACTCTCCAGAAACCGTGGTACTTCACTTTCCATTAACATTACGTGAATATAGTAGTAGTTCTGGGGAATGCCAACGTATTAATTTCGTAAGTTTCAAGCTCCGTCATTCCCAGAATTAATGAACTTCGTCTCCAAATGTCAAACACAGATTTCAACTGCTTAATTTGTCTTATTGTTCTGAGGAAGAACTAAGAGACACGTGTTACCTATATGTCTGCTTTACTGCTTAAGGATTAAGTCCCAGTAAGTTCAAGGGGAATTCTGAAAGTGTTACTTCCCCACCCCCGTGCTTTTTTCTTTTTGCTAAGTTAAATGCAACAAATGTGGTGTACATTTTCTAAACAGCAATTTTTAGGACTAAGCTTTTCTTTTACACAAAATGAAATTGTGAAAACTTAAATACTGCTGTTTGTCAGGATTTAGCTTTGTCATTGAATTATAATTTAGTATTCAACCTGCATTTTTTTTTTTCAAAAAACTTTGCAGTACACTAGATGTGAACATCTAAAACAATAAAGGTGGCAAAAAAAAGCCCATATTAAACATTGTTGCATGTAATAACGATAACCGGTTTAATCCATCTATTTTCAATTGTTTCTGAAAGGAATACTTATTCAGCTGAAAATGCTACTTTTCTAGTCCATTGCTGTCCCATATAAATACCTATGTATTAATTTCTTAACTTTCAAGCTGCCATGCTTAGAGTTAATTAACGTTTCCAGATGAAAAACGTAGGATTCAACTACTTAAGTTAATTGATGCAAATAATCATTTCTTCACACTAGCCGTACATAGGCTAAGGTTTTGTATGGATAGAGTCAACATGAAAAACTCAATGCCATGGCCGGAATTTGAACCATGGATCTCCTGGTTTCCGTCCAGTCGCTCTAATCCATTGAGCTACCATGGCCAACGTGCCGTCCTGACATTAAATTCTCCAGTTGACTCATATATTCCCGGTAAACCACTAGGGGCTCTCATATCCGAGATACACCGTTTTGGCGACTTACTATCGTCAGTACTTATTCCCAGGCTTCACCATTTAACTCTTATTATTTAAGTTAATTGGTGGAAATTAATCATTTCTTCTCACTAGGCGTACATAGGCTAGTTGTTTGGATAGAGTCAACATGAAAAACTCATTACCATAGCCGGGATTTGAACCACCGATCTCCTGGTTTCCGTCCAGTCGCTCTAACCCATTGAGCTACCATGGCCAACGTGCCGTCCTGATATTAAATTTTCCAGTTCACCTATATATTCCCGTAAACCACTAGTGGCTCTCATGTTGACTCTACCCAAACAAAGCCTTAGCCTATGTACGGCTAGTGTGAAGAAATGATTAATTTCCACCAATTAACTTAAATAATAAGAGTTAAATAATGAAGCCTGGAACTCAAGTACTTACGACAGTAAGTCGCCACAAACGGTGTATCTCGGATACGAGAGCCCCTAGTGGTTTACCGGGGTAATATGAGTCAACTGGAGAATTTAATGTCAAGACGGCACGTTGGCCATGGTAGCTCAATAGGTTAGAGCGACTGGACGGAAACCAGGATATCCATGGTTCAAATCCCGGCCATGGCATTGAGTTTTCCATGTTGACTCTATTCAACTTCTTAATTTATCTTATTGATATGAGGAAAACTGAAAGACATGTGCTACGTATAAGTGTGCTATACTATCAAGGATTACTGGATCATTGCTGCACCCGTCTGCATCTCATTTGACGTAGTCCGTAGACTAGGAGCTTTTTCTCCAATGGGCAAATTTATAAGCATATTACCAAGCAGTGACCATGGCTACAAGATGAGTTGCGAAGTGTATGTTCCTTTCTCAATATGTTAGGTATTCATAAAATAGTTATTATAAATTTTATGTCGAAATGATCAGGAACGTTTGTCTTATTTTAAGCATATCAAAAAGTATTTTTTCGAAATTTTCTGTGCGGTCCACCTTAAGTAATAGCCGTTTCAATGTGGGCATGAACTAAATCTTCTTCCCGCACAGCTCTTGGTCATTTAAAGAACCTTACATGCTAAATTATCTACTACATGTAGAGGTTGAAGACTTTTGTGTTGCAAAAGTGGAGCAGGTCATTACATTTTGCCACAGTTCAGGCTCACTCGCCATAACATAGGATAATAGATAGATGGGCTTGTGTCAGGCTAGAGGCACCACGATCAAGAAATTTACGACCCTTGTCAACCCAGCCACCTGTCCAGAGACGGTCCACTGGAGCGTGAAGCGCCGACGAGAACCCTCCCTGCCTGTGTGTTCGTCCACACATCCACTGCTAACTGCAGGTTTGTTTGCCTTACAGTAATATTATTCCTGGCGGCGTGTTTCCTTTGGCCATTGTAGTGATGTCTTCCCTGAGCAAGGCATCACAGATGACTCCTCCAATGATAAAAAGCTCAATTTTGTGCTAGAATTTTATTGTAAAAGAAAGCGTTTACCTCACCACATAATGAACTGTAACTTTTGAAAAAGGATAACGTAGCATTAAACTGAAAGATTATTTTATATATATTCTTTTCCAGTCTTGTGTACTTAGCTTATCTATTACTTCTACATTGCTTGTTTTATTGCATAACTGAAATAGTTTCAATTTGTTTCGCAGATTTTTATTACTGTGCTGACTGACACTTCTATGACGTTAATGTTTATACTATCATAAAATGATCCTTATTAAAAGCACTAGAGTTTCTTAATGTGAAAAGGATCTGTATTTTTAAGGATTTTCTAAAATTTTCATAAGTTTATCTCGCTTAAAAGTCTAATTGCTTGAAATAAATTCCTATTTTTGTACGTCAATATCCATGTCTTACTCCCACTTAATAAATTTGACACTAATAATAACAGCACCAATATGTTACGATACTTTTCTGTTTTCTATTTGTGGTCCTCTTATTCTTTTGGTAATTGATAAACATTGATAACTCCTCTCTCTCTCTCTCTCTCTCTCTCTCTCTCTCTCTCTCTCTCTCTCTCTCCTCTCTCTCTCTCTCTCTCTCTCTCTCTCTCTCTCTCTCTCTCTCTCTCTCTCTCTCTTCTCTCTCTCTCTCTCTCTCTCTCTCTCTCTCTCTCTCTCTCTCTCTCTCTCTCTCTCTCTCTCTCTCTCTCTCTCTCTCTCTCTCTCTCTCTCTCTTCTTCATGTGGTCTAGGTTTGTATTCAGTGACATTGTGTAAGTATTTAATGAACTAAGTTGTTCTGTATACTCTAAATCCATGCTGTACTGCTGAAATTATTCTCCGTTTCCAACTTACACATTTAATAGAAGTTATATTAGAAATTATTTTTAATTGCCTTTACACCTAAAGCAGAGCAGTTGTTATAATCTATTCGCTGTCGTTTAGATAGACACGTGACAATGATTCATTGTGATAGACTTAAAAACAGTAATATGCACTTCATCGCAAGGATCACCCCTTTCAGGAAGCTCATTCTAATATCTTTCAGCCTATTACGCAAACACACCTATTTTTTAAATTACTTTATTTACAATCATAGCATTTATTTTCTTAAGTTTCTTATTTTGATTTGAAAGTATTGTCGCGAAGCCGTTATCTATGATAGCGCGGCTAGTGTACACAAAGGCCGGCAAATAAAGATAGCTGAGATGAAGGACTTGCCGGCATAGATTAAGTTACGCTTCTGGAAGGTGATAGATTATTCGGTATCCTTATTGTTCCGGAGATATCTAGAATTTATCAATGAGGTAAGAAGGCGACGACTCGCCAAGAGTCAGTCGCGAGTGTGGTAAGCAGTAAAGAGCTGTACAGTTGTTGTAGCGACCGCTGATCAGAACACTGTTTGTTATTGTCATTGACCTTGGTAGATTGTGGTGTGTATGTGACGTAATGTTGTTACGTGAGAATTGAACACTGTATTTCTACGGTGATACCGAAATTAAGGGATGCAATGTATAAAGAATCGTCATGGATTTCAAAGGAATGTATATTTGTGTGGAACGCGTGCAGGTGCAGTTGAGTCGAATAGCAAAGGGGTTGAATAGTTGTTTTAACAAAGAAACGTAAGAAACAGTGTCCTTAGCAGAGTTCTAAAGGGCAGCACTTGACTCTATTTGAATAGGTATTCTTCGGACCCATAATAATCACAATGGACAAAATAGTCACAAAGGGAGTCTTTGTGTGTGAAAAGAGGGCTTCCAAAAGTGAAAGTTATACACACACACGCGCAGCTGTGAGGACACTCAGTACTGGGCGTGAAGCCGATTAGGGCAGTCCTCTTCTCTCTTGGTCACAGCAGACCAGAAGCGATGAGAGAAGATATTTTTCGGTTCATATGTACGTGAAGAACGAATTAAGCTTTATCGAGTAATAAGCATTTCACATACAGTAACTTTAAGCAGTGCTATTGGTAACTCTTGCTCACGAATTTATTGCTTCAACGGAAATAAAGAACATTTAGAATTTCTGCAAATTGGACTTTTAATTCTACGAACCTAAAAAGTTACATAATTGTATTTTTCACTTATTTATTTCAATAAAAGCAACATAAATGATTAGCCAAATTGTTTCAGCGCAAAAAGTTCAATTAAATTTCGTCTACATCTGACTGAAGAAATATACTCAGTAAAATAGTTTTCTAAGTAGTTCATACATTTTTTTTATTAAAGACTCTAAGATTAGATTATTTAGACAGTCAGTAGGGCCACTGCAGTCCAATGTCGCAAGGTGTAAGAACTCTTTCGGAGGCCTGCCAGAGATAATTAAAAATAAGTAATAAACTATGAAGAAAATCATTTAAGCTATCCTAAATATAAAAATGAACAACAAGAGTTCAGCTGAGGTTGAGCTAATATACTCTGTGTAAACTCTTCGCTTCCCAAAATATGTATTTATCACGTAAATCTTTCTAATACAGCTCCACCACTTTCACGAGACTTTGTCCTTTATGGGATACTACATTCATTTATTATTCTGCTAAATGCATATTTTCTTTTTTATCCCATTGGTTATATCTCCCTCTTTCTCTCCTTTTCTACAGCTCGGCTATTTCCTACTCTCACTGTCACCCCTTCACCACTTCTCACTCTCCTCTGTATAACTAAATCTCATGAGATAGCAAAAATTCAAAATAAAATCAATTCTTCCTAGCTAAGACAACACGAGTGAACCTTTTAACATAACATATAATTGTGTACTGTAGCTTTCCAGTGCGGCCAGTTTCTCGGGGTTACCATTTTACGTAAGAAAATAACCATTATTCTTAAATATTCATCCTTTATACGAGGGCTGTTCAATAAAGAATGGTCATAACTTTTCGCGCTAAAATTCAATCTTATTATATTCTGTTAGCTTAATGTGAAACAAACATACTGCAGTAGTTTCATTGTTGGTACTCCTGGTTCCCGCCTGTGAGCACCAGGAAATTTCAGACATGTTCGGTATCGCCTACCGTTGCAATGGAGGTACCAAAAGGTTAAAGTTGATGTTAGTGGAAGATCCGGAATTTCTTTCAAACGTAATCACTGCTGATGAAACTTGGCTACATCATTTTGATGTTGAGAGCAAACAGCAAAGCTCAGTGTGGAAATATCCTTCATCAGCAACCCCCCAAAGAATCAAAAGTGGTTGGTTTGGCTGGGAAAGTTATGGTCATCTCATTCTCTGATATTCATGGAATGGTTTATCAGCATGTTGTACCTGCACACACATCAGTAACTGGACAATACTACAGGGATGTCCTGAAAATATTGCAAGTCCATATCTGGCGCAAAAGACGACATTTCCATGAAGCAGGCTGGATGCTGCACCACGAAAATGCGCGGCTGCATAGTAACAATGTTGTTGCTGAATATCTTGCAAAAATCAACGTGAAGTACAGCCCTCACCTTCCTTATAGTCCGGATTTAGCCCCATGTGACTATTATCTATTCCCTAACTTGAAGAAACGCCTTCGTGGGAGGAATTATCCATCATCAGAAGTAGTGGTGAAGGCTGCGGAGGCGATTTTGAAGGATCTCTCAAAAATGATTCCAGAATGTCTTTGAAGATTGGCAGAAACGCTGGGACAAGTGCATTGCATTCAAGGAAGACTATTTTGGGAGGACCATCAAAATTATGAGAATAAGTAAAGGTAATTTGTCAAAAAAAAATGTGATCATTCCTTATTGAACAGCTCTCGTATATTACAAATAACAAAATGTATCGAGAAATAATGTTTATGATTTAAGTATCATAACATACGGTTACTTGCGATGAAAGGCAAAAAATAAATATACAAATAAAAATAAAACAGAGAGAAACGAACTCATAAACACGAAAATAAATAAAAATGATATTTTTATCTTCAACATAGCACAATGTACTCGTTAGTATCAAGTAAAATATAATTGTACCACCCTTTCTGTTATAGTTTTTATATTTATAAATGAGCAAATTATTTTGAAAAGGCAGAACTTTCCTACCTAAGTGCTATCCCCACACATTTGTATTAATCACATTTGAAGAAGAAGCAAACTTTGAGAGACGAAGTTGCAAAGGTTTAGCTTTTCTCGAAGGCTTAATGGAAGACCCGGTACAAGAAGCCCAGGAGAATTTCAACGGACAAGATGAATAATCCTAAGCTCTCTACACTGAGAATGAGAAAATGGATGGATTGTGTAGAAAGCATGAATTATGTAACAACCCGGAAAATATTCTTATATGGATCGGATGAAGAAAGGGATGCTAAAGGCAGAAAGAGCAGGCAATTTTGCCCGTAGCGCGAAAGTAAGGGATATTAGAAAAAGACTCTGGAGCACGTATCTTTTTCTTTTGTGTCGAATGCAATACATAACCAGTTTCTTGTTTATATATTCACACTGTTCTCTTCATTATTTGCAAGATACGTGTTGTTGAACCACTTCCTTTGCATGTTGAGTTATGAATGTTGATGCAGTCGGTGACGTGCTGTCTGGAATTAACCGGAAATGCACGATCAAAGAGGCGGAGATCGCCGTGCCAGTGAAATAGACTTAAGATCGCCGAAACAAGGTTTCTTTGGTGTATCATGCAAGTTTTTGACCTTGTGCTGTTTTACTTTCGTATAACCAATCACATATAGGTGGCTATCTATCATCTTTATCAACTTTTGATGCCGGATAAGACGATAACAAATGATGAAACCTATTGAAGGATGAACAAACAAAAGGTGCGTGGAAAAACAATATTGCATCCTGATCCGTAGGTTGCTCACGATCATTATTTGCATATGTCAGGAATGCATTATTAAGCTGTTTACGTCATTCTAATATCTCGAACGGGAAAAAAGCTGATTTGCAAAGCGGTTAGCTAATCTACTATGCGTTTTTACCCATTGCCAAAACATTTCTCAGTTGTATTCCACTTAAAAAGGGGGTTACAATGATTTTTGATAGCGCACAGTGAAATTTCCGATGTTTGCAGGTCAAAATTAGTTATCTTATATTTTATTTGCCACAAGGAATACAGCATAGTTTTCGACTTAAAAAATCCATTTCAAGCTTTGCCGGAAAATACATGTTTTAGGCCAGGAATCCAAAAGGTGCATTCCAGATGAATAAGTATATGAACAGCGTAAGAAAAAGGAAGAACAAAAGAAGAAGAAAGGAAGGAAGGAGGGAAGAAAGGGAAGGGCAATAGAACAGAAGCAAAAGAGCAAAGAAGGAAAGAAATTAAGGAAGAAGGAAAGGAGGAAAGGAGGAAAGGAGGGAGGGTGGAACAAAGGAAAAAAAACACATAAACGTCAGCTAAATATCAAATCTGACATTTAATTTTGCGGCGCCGTCCTCGAGTGGTTAGTTAGTTCCCTTGAGTCTAACCAAAGTTCGATCCCAGGAAACCACATGTGGGATTTGTGATAGATAAACACTGCGCAGAGGTGTGTTTTACTGAGATCTCTAATTTTACCTCCACTGTTCCACCAACTGTTGTATTATATCCTTTTCTTTACTTCATCTCGCCCTCATTTCTGCCATCTCCTTTCTCACTCTCATAAAAGCATCAGCTGATCACGCATCCTGGATATCCACTCCTCAACAAGCATCGGACCCCAGGCACCCACTTGTGGTTTCAGGCTGTAAATTCTCCATATGGGAAGGATAACCCGTCAAAGAAGAAAGCATTTAAGTTCATTATCTTCTAGAGAAAAGCTCCCGCCCCAAGCTATGCTTTACATGGATTAATTTTCATGCCCTTTATTTTTTAAGAGTAGCTGTAACAATATTGATTAAAGGACCATAAAAATGTATGGTATTTACTTCAAGGCAAATGAAATCTCAACATTAAATTTTCTGAGAGTAGCTTGTGAGATTCTCTTCATTTGGAACACATTTATATAATTTCAACTGATAAACCTTAAAATAAATAGTGAAACAGATGCCCCACAAACTTCGTAGAAATCTGTTAAAAGTACTTCAGTTTTCTTAGATGGCAGCCATTTCGAAAATTTCATTTATTGGTTTGAATTCTTTGATGCCATACATTTTTAAGAGCGTCCACTATTCAACTGTTTTCGTAATATGAATACTGTCAGGGTAACGGGCATTACAGTTTCGGCACAAATAGATAACAGACGGCGGATAGTGTTTCACGGTAATAAAGAGCTTACATAGGCAGTTAACGATAGCGCGGCTAGTGTACACAAAGAGCTGGCAAACAAAGATAGCTAAGATAAAGATAGAATTTCCCGTTTGGAAGGTTCTAGTGATATCTCGATTGACAGAGAATAGTTGTTTTTCTCATTTACTCGAGAAGTCTCTCGAATTATGAATGAGATATATAAGAGATTGTGACACGCCAGCGGACAGTTGTAAAACAAGAGTTGTGAGTAAGCAGAAAACAGCTGTAAAGTGTTGCTGATGTTGTAACGAGAGCCGAACGCTGTTTCTTATTGTCATCGACCTTGGAAGATTGTGTTGTATATGTGATGTAATGTTGTTACGTGAGAAGTGAACGGTGTATTTCTACGGAAATAAAGAACATTTAGAATTTCGGCAAATTGGACTTTTAATTCTACGAACCCACAAACTCACAATACTATAATATCAAGAGTGGTGTATAACAAAATATTTCCATTTATATTTTGTAGACTGTAGAGATATAACCAGAACAAATTAATACTGCATTCCCCTGACAATACTTGTATTTTCTATGAAGTTACGCCGTGGTTTGCTTACCGGCAGGAACCACTCCATAAGTAAAGATGCAATTGCATTACAGTGGCAAATGCAATTGTAACATACGAATTTTAAAAATATGATGGAAATGAAGAATGAAAATTGTTTAAATTTCCAGCTTTACGCAAAAGAAAGCTTTAAAGTGAAAGCATAGCCAATCCTTTCTACAGCTCAATATATATTTGAGACGGTCTATAAGTAAGAAGATAAAAGTATTTTCATTTCAATATACATTTATGTATTTGCTATAATCATAGTAGTACTTCAGAAAAAAAGATTTATTGCTTTTTTAAATATTTCTTAAGTAAGTTGTACGAGAAGTAAGGAGAGCGAGAGGAAAAACTGGATTGTGAGAAATCGAAAGAGAAATGATAATAAAAGTGACAGAATGAAAGTCTGGTCCTGCGCCGTGGCGTAGCGGGCTAAGGCAGCATTTCTTGGTCCCTGGCAGCGGAAAGCGCCCGGGTGGTGGGGATTTTAGGTCCCGGGTATAGGACCGGTGCCCACTTAGCATCGTGAGGAAAGTGAGGAGGTTACGCTAGGTAATCGACCCTGGTCACGGAAACCAACATTGGGGGATGCCGAGATGCTGACCACATCTCCCCGTATCGGTTGGATGATCGCCAAACTCTTCCGTGCGTAAGTGTGCGTGAGGCCGGCAGTCGGATTGGTAGGCCTAAGGGCTGTCGCGCCATGGGGGTGGGAATGAAAGTCTGAGATACAGAGAATAATGCCTACGTATGACAATGTGAGAGGAGCTGCGGTTCTGTGTTCTAAAGTACTACCTACTTGAACTTCGTAACTGAAAGTTAGCATCATTCTGTATATCAATAAACTGAACTGATGCAAATTAACATTTTGTTACTTTTCTTGTTAGTATTCTCTTTTCAGCTTAATAAACACAAAATAGCTTATCAGACAAAGACGTTAGAGTTTGTAATCCACTGCTAAGATATCTTACCGAAGTTAGATCTCAACTAGAGGTTTACCTAAAGGTCATGCTAGAAGAAAAAGAAAAAGAAAGAAATGAAAAATCTTCTTGGTATGATAATGTCTTTTCTCAGAGCTAAGCTTCCCAGGAAAGCAAAGTAGATTATCTTGGATTAGGTCTACTGCATTGGAAAGTAGTTAAAGAGGATTAAGAGACCGGAAGTAATACTCCAGAATCTAAATTTAAAATGATGTGACACTAACGGCTTATCTATTTGAATTTTCATCTTAAATTTCCTCAGGTGAGCGTAATTAACACTCAGTCTGCCAACTCTCTCATATTCCTGTCCTATAATGTATCTAAAAACCGTCTGACCTACATCGCCGTAATGGGGCTTTTCACAGTGTGTTAGCGAAACAAGGTTATCATTCTTAAATTATGTTCGGTATATCGACATTTTGGCTGGAGCTAACGTATCATCTCACCTCATGTTTGCAATAGAATTATCAGAAAGCAAAACTGTTCAGAAGAACACATGAAAAACTATTGTGCTTCTGAAAACCTCCTGTCAAGGACTGGACCAGTAACTTTTTGAAGGTTTGCATACACCTATATCTAACTTTTTTTTTTTTTTTTTGAGTTCTAGTTTGACTAGTTTGGAATTCTAATTTGGGTTGATCTTGATGTTTTCAAATAAAAATTTGGGTAATTATCAAATCTGTTTTATTTGAAATTAATTATACAGAACAAAGCGGTAACGATATAAGAGAAAGAACACAGAGAAACATAGAAGAAAGGTTCAGGGTGGCCAACATTACTCCAATATTCGGAGGCTTATTAGCCACTGATGAAACGGACGTAGAGGGTGACCAGATCCAAGGTCACTATGAATATTGTTCTTGTTATCTCTTTGATTACTTGTTTTTTATCCTTTTTTCCCCTCTCTTTCTTGTGTATCATCCTCGTTTCTCAGTTTTTCGTAGATAATAGGAGCCAAGTTGGTTTTCCTTACAGTATACCACAAGGGAGAAGGTCTCCGGGGCCTGAGACGCAGCGGGGTTACAGAAGGTTTCCACACCCTCCCTGGATAGGTTTATGACACCCCATGTCAATACGGTTACAGACTATTCAAAAACATTCTGACGGCTTCTACTTTTGTGAATGAATCTCCTCGGTTTTAGTGTACAGAGTGAATAGGGTGCATGTTTTTTAACGGTTCTTCTCCTTGTGTAGCATGCCACACACATTCGCGGTCCTTGTCCCACGGTGTAAGACAGCACATTCCTTTCAGAGACTTACTCTGCGTTGGTGGACAGTACATGTCCTTATATATTTCATAAACAGTCAATTAGTTAAAAAGGTTCTGTGAAGCATGTAATGCTGATAGAAAAAAAAAACGATCCAGACCCATATTTCGAACGTAAACAGAGTGCCTAACGTTTCGGATATTACATCCTGACCGCTGGGTAGCAGGATGGGACACTCTTGAGTCAGCCCATCCCAGGGTGTGGCCACCCTGCCCTTTTGTGAGCCCCAGGTCCCACTGGCCTGGTGGGTAGTACCTGGTGAGGGCTCCGTCCACAGGGTACGTGGGGAGTAGGTGAAACTCCAAAGCCGTAGTGAAGGCATTTCACCTAGGGGAAGGAAACCCCAAAATCAACCATGACATGCAAGGGACTGGTAAGCCCTTCATGGATTTATTATCTTACTCAAAACTCTCACAGAATACAGCCGGACGGAACTACTGGAAACCAACCACAGCGAGTGCAAAAGGCATTACGATTTGGTAGGAAAGATATATTAAAGATTGGAACGTAGAATTTCAGAGGTTTATCTACTAAAGAAGAACTAACCAAAGAATTACATAAAAAACATAAATATACTTGTTACAACAGAAACAAAAAAAGAAATTAAAGGGTGCATTTGAAATAAATGATTAGGTGTGGCAATATGGATAGACAAAAAATGGAAAAACAGTTGAAGATAGAGGCAAAATGATGATTATAAGAGTTTATGCTCCAGAAGATGGTAAAAAGGAGCAAACTAAAACATTTTATGAAGACCTGCAAAACATCCTCGATAATTATAATAAAACACATAGTATTGTTATTCTAGGGGATCTTAATGCTAGAATTGGTAAATTGCCTACACCACAAGTGTGTGGAATTTTTGGAAAAGATTGTATTAATGGTAATGGGAAAATTCTAAGAGACTTCTGTACATACCCGGAACAGGCTATAGCCTAATCCATGGAGGTAGAAGAAGACATCCTGACCCGGTCGCACGTCTCATAGTCCGTCCCCCTCTTCTCTCTCTCTCTCTCTCTCGCAGGGTCCTTCATACACCGAACGCCAGCTGGTGGTTCCTCAAGGCAAACTCCATTGCCATAGGCCTCGCCTGAAATAGCAAGAAAATAAAATGACAGGAATTTGTGAACAGAAAAATTTGCAGCATTGTGTAATTTATTGCAGCATTCGCTCACTAACCAGATAAATCCGCGCAAAGAATCTAAGAACCTAAACCTCAATTACCTTCGCTGTATTGCTTATCAGTATGGAAATTGTCTCATGACTTCTTTCCTGACACACACACATACACACACACATGCAAAGCAACTCATGTTTCCTAATTTATGCATTAATTTAAACATCTTGAAAATATATATTGAAAATATTTCTCTATTTCTCAAGCATTCTTGTACCACATTTCTTATCATACATGTCAATTATTCCGTTATGAAAATCTGTTAACACTTTCGTCTGGATTTAAATGTAATATTAGGATCCATCCATATGTTTTCAGTTTCAACAGTAAATCCATGTATACGTTTCCGCAATTAACAATTATTTCCGGGTTCTTTCACCGAGTAAGATCATCATGTAAACAAATAACCACAGTTTTTGATGTTGTTTATGTCATGTTTGTCCATTCCCACACCATTCGATGTATGCCGACCAAACAACGCAAAAAGGGAACTTGCAGAAGCACTACCGTCGACCAACTGTTCAAACTACACAAATGTATTTTCTAAACATATAATTTTACTTTTAAAGCATATAAAATGTAAAATTTAAACGGACGGTATCTGTTATTATCAGATAAAATCGTGAATTTTATTTGTCTTAAATTCTCTGGATTTTTTCATTGAATATAATTATTTGGATACATAAAAATAGCTGTTGAATTACTGATCCATGGATACCTTTGACGTGCATGTTACTATACCTAGTTATTCACATTTTCATTGATTAATACAATTTTATGCAATTTATGTCCTCCAAATTTAACTCATATCGGACGATAAATGAAGTATGTGAAATGATGCTCAAATGATCTATGGAGCTTAGAGCTACCCGACATTCGTTTTTCAGGATAAGGGAAAACCCCGAAATAAACCTTATCCAGGTGACTCACCCTAACTGAGATTCGAACTCGGGACTTCTTGAACGGGAGACAGACATGCTACCATCTACGCTGCCGAGGCAGGTGTCTAATCAAACTAATTTCCACATAGTATGGTACAAAACATACGAGGCATGTCTGTAAAATAAGGTCTCCAATTTTATTTAATGCAGAAAACATGTTTATTGTAAATGAATATTAATTGATGGAAAGGCGGAACTTGCAGCTATTTTTCAACGTAATCACCATTGCGATCGATGCACTTTTGCATCGCTGTGGCAGTTTTTGTATACCCTTGTCATAGCACTCTCCCACCAAGTTGCGCAGGTAGCGCTCAACCTCGTTTTTCAAATCATCGTCTGTCTGGAAATGTGTTCCACCCAGGTGTGACTTCAACTCAGGAAACAGATGATAATCACTAGTTGATATGTCTGGACTATACGGGGCATGGGTGAGGATGTCTCATCCGAACTGGGCCAGGAGATCAGCAGTTGCATGTGCAGTATCGAGAGGAGCGTTGTCGTTATGAAAATCACTCCCTTCATCAGCATTCCCCTCCTTCGATTTTGAATGGCACGTCGCAATTTTGTTAAAGTCTCACAGTAGCTAGCGACGTTTATTGTTATGCCGGTAGGCATAAACTCGCACAACAATACAGCTTTTCTGTGCCAGAACACACTGGCCATCACTTTGTCAGCAGAAAATGTCTGTTTGAACTTGCGCGGCTTCGGCGAATTCCAATGCCGCCACTGACAATAACGTTCTTTAGTTTCTGGTGTTTTGTAGTGCAGCCACGTTTCATCGCCAGTGACAATTGAATCCAACAGTTCCTCGCCCTGTTCTGCATAGCGCTCCAGGTGTCGGTGGGCCGCTTCAACACGTTGCCGTTTATGGTCTTCGGTGAACATTTTGGGGACCCACCTCGCACACACCTTGCGGTAATGCAGATATTCGGTCAAAATCTTGTCCATCGTAGTCTTACTGACCTCAGGGATAAGTTCGTACAGCTCGCGAACTGTGACACGCCGATCTTTAAGCATTTCTTGCTGCACTTTTGCAATTGTTTCGGCTGAAACTGAAGGCCGACCAGAACGCTGTTCGTCATGGACGTCTGTACGTCCGTCTTTGAACTCTCTGACCCACTTTCGCAGGTTTTTGACGTCCATACACCGTGGCCCATAGACTTCGCATAACTGATGATGAATGTCAGTAGGGGTAGTGCGCTTGGCACTCAAAAAACGGATCACTGCACGCAGCTCGCACTTGGCGGCGGAAGTGATAGGAAGCTACATCGCAAATGGCTGCCCAGCCAAGACTGATGGCTGCAACGGGTTCGTTTTGCTGGGGATTTGAAGGGGTGAAACCAGCTACATGCCAGTGTTGCCGGATCTCGCATAGTAGCGTTCCTCACGGCTCCAGCACCTTGGAGAGCTTATTTTAGGGACACGCCTCGTATTATGTGACTGCTATGAGAGCATAATGTTCTTATTAAAATCCAAATTCCAGCATATCTGCCATGAATTTTCCGATCGAAAGTAAATGCACCTCTTTTTTCTCTAGCAGTAAATATAAGAAGGGTCTGTTTATGTTGTCATTGTTAAAGGTTTATATTTAAAGTATATTAATATAAATTTCTGTAAGTGATGTTAACTCCAGCATGTTGGGGATTATTTTACACATATTTGTGTTTAATAATTCAAATTACTTGCTTTATTTTAAGCGCTGTTGCCGATTTTTGATACCTTTATAAAGTTAACGTTTTAAACCAGTGTGTCTGTGTGTTTACGAGTATGTGTTTATGTGTGAACAGCAATACCCAAAAACGAAATTCGATTAAGTACCGAAATTGGTTCAGTGTCTTCCCAGAGCACGACACGAAATTTCAGGAGAATTCCTCGAATCCAAAGCAACCCTTTACATGGAACATTCTTTAAAATATTTTATTTTCTCAATGCAGTCTCAAACGATTTTGATTAAAATGCCATGCCTTTAAAAATGGACATGACAAATGAAGTACACATTCTGAACCCTCTGGGAAGTTTCCTTGGAACTTTTTAACCCGAAGGACTTCTGCATAACTGTGAAAGCCTAACAGATTTTAATGCACAAAACATGTAGATCTTGTTGTAGTAGAACATTTATATCAAATACATTTTACGTGTACTTAGACATTTATCAGTTTTCGTTCTCTTTTTTATTTAGTTTCTTTTTATTTTCCCTTTATCATTCAATGAAAACGGAATGTCAGTCATCACATAGTTAGTTCTTAATACATTTGATTGTCCCTTAAGCCTCCTTAATTTCCATATTTTTATTGTACTTGCAGGGAAATATACATATAAATATGCTTTTATAGTCCAAACAAGTAACAAAAAACATTTCAGATGTGGTTGGTAAACAAGGACCGTTTAATGATTTCTTTTAAAATAAGATTTTCCATGTCTCCTTGAGTCACGGTTTATATAAAGGTCATTCAGTATGATCAGGAATTCGGAGCATATTCCAGAAACTTCGGCTTGTGCATTTCATTTGTCATAAAAATATACTAAACATGTAATTTAATTAAAATCGATAAAGCCATTTTTGAAAGAATGAGAATTTTCGAAACATTTTCCACAATCTTGTAAGGCAATGAACATAAATATCAACTGCGGTATTTAATTGACTTTTCGTATGCTGGTCACACACCCACATGCACCACACACACACACACACACACACACACACACACATACACAAACACACACACACACACACACACACACACACACACACACACACACACACACACACAGCCCGCCTCGGTAGCGTAGATGGTGGCGTGCCTGCCTCCCGTTCAGGAGGTCCCGAGTCCGAATCTCGGTCAGGTTGAGTTACCTGTATAAGTTGTTTTCTGGGTTTTCCCTTATCCTTCATGACGAATGTCAGGTAGCTGTGAGCTCCATGGACCCTGGACTCATTTGAGGATCATTTCACCCAATTCATTCACCCTCCGTTATGACTTAACGTTAGAGGACCTAAATAAATAAAAAAAGAAAGAAAAAAGACACACGCATGCAAACCCACACATACGCACACACATACACACAAAGACACGCAAACATACGCACATACAAACCCACAGCCACCACACACACACATACGCACACAAGCCTTTTCCGGTGAAATCTCGAAATATTCTCCTCCCTCTAGTTACTGTAAGTGCGTAGTAGACAAAAGTAAAAATGAATTGTGCGTGAAATATTAAAATGAAACATTATCTGGGAACAAAATGCAACTGGACCAAATTTAGGGTATTTCTGTTCCGTAACACTCGCGTTAAGAGCACTTTGCTATAATATGTCTGAAGTTAGAACGATCCTGCTATAAACATATGGAAGATTACAAAAAGAGAGACAGAGATGCCGTTAACGGGACGCTCTTAGGCTGATATTTCTTATATGTTAATGGAGACGTTTCCTAGCGGATTATAGTTACATTTAATATTGACAATTTCTCCTAAGTGCAGGGTGTTTCAGACATTATTACATAATTTCATATCTCGATGAAGAAATGGGAAGTTGCTGACAAATCGTAGGCCAAAGTAAATATCACGTCACGCACTTTCATTATGCAGGTGCGTGTGCAGGACGGAAATAAAAGAGCTTTCAGTATTCAAGGGCTTCTATTGTTAAGTGCCTTGAGGACGAATCTGATTGCACCCTATTTGTACACATGAGATGAAAGCGGCCGAGGTTTATAATGGGCGTCATTTTATACCCCGACTACGTGAGCCTCTTTTTTTGGTAGGGTTGTGGAGATAGCAAAAAACGATAAAGGCGTCTGTTATGTCGGTCTGCCTAGTCACATCCTGCGGCTGAATACATCAACATCGAAACAATTTACCCACTAGGCCCGTTGGAGGTACATATCAGATAAATACCCACCTCTGAAAGAGCCTGAATTGGGTGCCTTTCTGACCTCAGTACAATAAAACACCCTTAGGTGCAATCAATGGGTAGGTAATTCTCAGCAGTCAGTTGCAGATGTGTTAAGGGAACGTTTAGGTTTAAATCGCATAAATAATGTGCTTTAAAATAAATGCTGGTTCTGATACATTAACAAAGTGGTTCAATACCACTGCAGCATGTTATGACTCCAGACTATTATCATCATCATCATCACCACCATCATCATCATCATCATCATCATAATCATCATCATCATTGTCATTATTAGCTTTACTACGAGTTCACGTGTTTCTTCTGCTGGATTAGTTATCCGTTCCTTGTAAATCTCTGATGATCAACATAGGTTGTTGAGAACCACGACATAATGAGTGTCATGCTACTGCAGATTCATATGTGTATAAACCACTTCGATCTGTGGAAGTATTTGCGAGTGAGGCCTACATCAATCAACTTTGCTCTATTTCATAATCCTCACGATTGCAATGCAGTTGTTTGCATAATTGCATTGTTAATCAATACACAAATACTATGGCCGTTAACGTTCCTGCAATATCAGGCAAGTCCCAAGATAATAATGGTTGTCACAGATGTCACAATGAGGGGGTCTCGCCGGCGTAGTGAAATCCTTCAAGACCTTTCCTTCCCAATATAACTAAACAATAGTTCCAAAATTACAGAAAGTGATTATTTGAAGTTAAAAAATTTTTATAGCTAATCGACTGATATGTTTGGAAATAACAACTGCTATGCGATTTATTGTGGAGCAGGTCATAAAAAATTCGCATGTGTTGCTCTCACTTGACTTTCTCTACAGACCTTGTTTAAACTGTTCTTACAAAGGCAAATCGTTCTGCGTACTTCATGTTATACGAATTAAAGATTTGCAAAGATTGACTTGTTGCTCGTCTCCTTGTAGGTACAGCGGGGAAGCGGACGGGTTGCGGGTAAGCACAAAAGAAACTGCGCATTTGAGAAATATGCAATTATTGGAAAATTCAAAACAGCAACAAATAATTTCCAGAAATAGTTAACTCCACACAAAAAAGAACTTTTCTGTGTAAAGAAAATGTTTAGGTACGGAAATTGTCCAAAACATGTTCGCAGCCTTGGATGATGAAGAACTTTAATACCAAAGAATAGTGTTTAAGGTCACTGGGAGGTCGATGGGCTTCAAAAAATCTATTTTTTGTTTTCAGTGTTAAAATCATATAATTCTTCAGCTTTTAAATGATATATATATATATATATATATATATATATACACTCCTGGAAATTGAAATAAGAACACCGTGAATTCATTGTCCCAGGAAGGGGAAACTTTATTGACACATTCCTGAGGTCAGATACATCACATGATCACACTGACAGAACCATAGGCAGATAGACACAGGCAACAGAGCATGCACAATGTCGGCACTAGTACCGTGTATATCCGCCTTTCGCAGCAATGCAGGCTGCTATTCTACCATGGAGACGATCATAGTGATGCTGGATGTAGTCCTGTGGAATGGCTTGCCATGCCATTTCCAGCTGGCGCCTCAGTTGGACCAGCGTTCGTGCTGGACGTGCAGACCGCGTGAGACGACGTTTCATCCAGTCCCAAACATGCTCAATGGGGGACAGATCTGGAGATCTTGCTGGCCAGGGTAGTTGACTTACACCTTCTAGAGCACGTTGGGTGGCACTGGATACATGCGGACGTGCATTGTTCTGTTGGAACAGCAAGTTCCCTTGCCGGTCTAGGAATGGTAGAACGATGGGTTCGATGACGGTTTGGATGTACCGTGCACTATTCAGCGTCCCCTCGACGATCACCAGAGGTGTACGGCCAGTGTAGGAGATCGCTCCCCACACCATGATGGCGGGTGTTGGCCCTGTGTGCCTCGGTTCTATGCAGTCCTGATTGAGGTGCTCACCTGCACGGCGCCAAACACGCATACGACCATCATTGGCACCAAGGCAGAAGTGACTCTCATCGCTGAAGACGACACGTCTTCATTCGTCCCTCAATTCACGCCTGTCGCGAAACCACTGGAGGCGGGCTGCACGTTGTTGGGGCGTGAGCGGAAGACGGCCTAACGGTGCGCGGGACCGTAGCCCAGCTTCATGGAGATGGTTGCGAATGGTCCTCGCCGATACCCCAGGAGCAACAGTGTCCCTAATTTGCTGGGAAGTGGCGGTGCGGTCCCCTATGGCACTGCGTAGTATCCGACGGTCTTGGCGTGCATCCGTACGTCGCTGCGCTCCGGTCCCAGGTCGACGGGCACGTGCACCTTCCGCCGACCACTGGCGACAACATCGATGTACTGCGGAGACTTCACGCCCTACGTGTTGAGCAATTCGGCGGTACGTCCACCTGGCCTCCCGCATGCCCACTATACGCCCTTGCTCAAAGTCCGTCAACTGCACATACGGTTCACGTCCACGCTGTCGCGGCATGCTATCAGTGTTAAAGACTGCGATGGAGCTCCGTATGCCACGGCAAACTGGCTGACACTGACGGCGGCGGTGCCCAAACACTGCGCAGCTAGCGCCATTCGACGGCCAACACCGCGGTTCCTGGTGTGTCCACTGTGCCGTGCGTCTGATCATTGCTTGTACAACCCTCTCGCAGTGTCCGGAGCAAGTATGGTGAGTCTGACACACCGGCGTCAATGTGTTCTTATTTCCATTTCCAGGAGTGTATATATATATATATATATATATATATATATATATATATATATATATATAACATGCGGTGTCAGCTGGTATTAAAGCCCTTTAATCCATCAATTTAATGATGGCGGTGCAATGACACGCCCACTTTCTACTGTAGTATGAAGGTAAAGATTCTTCCAAATGGCAAACCACTTGCAGGTCATGGAAGACTAACAGACAATGAGATTGACCTCCGCCATTAGTATTATGGACTAGCTATCAGGAAATATACAGGTAAAACAATTGCAGAAATGAAACAAGGTATTTGGGCCATTTATTTTCATAAGTTATCCACAGATAGTAATCCACAGCATGGTTTTTTTCCTAATGGTGAAGATGCATGGTGTGGCTTTCAAAGAGCTCAGATTAGGAAAGAAATTTATAAACATAAACACTCTCTTCCAGAAGAGGTTCTTTTGGCAATTAAACTAGTATTTAGGGAACTTTCTCAAGATGAATTACTGAGAAAGTGCTTGCATGGTCGAACCCAAAACCCAAATGTAAGTTTTCATCATATAATATGGGAAAGAATTCCAAAAAACTGTGCATATTGGGCCAAAAACCTTAACAATTAGTGTATTTGATAGTGTTATTTGTTATTATGATAAGTGCAGTGGTAGGCATAAAGTAATGACAAAAATGGGTATAAAGGTTGGTGAAAATATGAGGGCAGCATGTCTAAAAACAAAAGATGTACGTCGACTCTCGGAGGCAAAAAGAACAGCTCAGTTGCTTGAAAGTAGAGATAGAAGTAAGAAAAGGAAAAGAAAAGATGAGGAAAACCTAACTGAGCAGGAATACGGAGCAGGCATGTTCTGAGAGTATGTATAATTTAAAAAGAATGGTGCTTAATCTTTGATCGTGATTTTCCAAAACCTTGATTTTTCATACTTTAGGTGCACATTTCTCAAAAACTACAAAAGATATTGTTAAAAAATTTTAATGCATATTTTTTTAATATTCTCTGAACACACTGGTCTAACTTTTATATTCATATGATTTGTAAAATGGAGGGAAAATAAAATTCAGTCCTTAAAAATATTATCTTTTTTTAACAAAACTAAATAATTTTTCATGTGCATAGTATAAACTATGTATGATTTTTATTTGGTGTAGATTATAAAACTGTGCCTTATGTTATTTAGGAAAAAGAGTGGTGCCTATAGCGTTAAATTCCTACAAGGAACCTAGACCTGAAGTATGGGGTGTAATTCTTTTTTCAGGATACACAGTGACTTATGCCCCTTTTGTAAGGAACTGTATGAATTTAATATAAATATTATACAGTCGTTAAATGCACACATTCTTATACTATAATCATACCAAATTTCAATTTCTTGCAATGTTTAGCTTTTTGTATATTTATATTTTAATATTCTTAAAAACTAGCCCTGTCTGGGTAAACATAACCTCCCAGTGCCCTTAACTGACCTTTTACTTTTGTTTATGATGTTCACAGACAGACATAGGTATACATACGTCCGAGTCTTTCCCATAACTGTTTTTAGTGGTTCCTGGGGGACTCAGAATACTTTTTCCCGGTAAAATCTCGGCTTCCAGTTAGGGGTTACGGGTAGAAGACAATATTTATTATGCGCAGTAGAGAGAGGGTGGTACTGAAATGATTGCAGGTGTGCATTGCTAGTATTGGTTTTGTTTTACTCTTTCTATCTCTATCTCTCTCTATTATGTACCTAGTAGGTAGGGAAGGTACTGCATTCCATCCGATAATTTGCTATCGATATTGCATTGAAAATACATTAGACACCCTTAATTCAAAAAATACAGTTTTAAAACTTCAATTAAACATATTTTAATTATTATTTAATACATGGTATAACAACCAACAATATTTTTATATTTTTCGCAACTTACGTCCTGCGTGATTTAAGTTCCCAGGTAAAAATCTGGTGGAGGACGATAGATATTTTCGGGCGTAAAAATCATTAGCCTAACTTCCTTCAAAAGGTTTATCCCTTGTCGTAGATTATACACATAAAAGTACCCCAATCCTGATAAAGGGGCCTATGAGCATAATTAAATGGCCTTTCATCTCCGATATAGAAGGGGATGTTGGGTTGAAGAGCTCCATAAATTAAAAAATAATTTTAAAATACCTTTTTCTCTACTTCAGAAATAAACGTGTCTTTTATTTGTTTTAATATAGCTGTAGCTTAATATATTGTTCTCAAACGTACATGATATGTGTAAGGTTTGTATTTATTAAACATAATGGATAGAAGATTAGAGGAGAGTCGTGCAGCATCGGCCAGCATGCAGTACCGGCTACTACTGTGATTTCCCTTTTCGCCTCCATGTGGCAGAAGTTTCCAGTAAGCAGTAGCAAGCGTGTGCATCCAGCTGCGCTATAGACGGATATCTTCTTCCTCACTTCATTTCTTTGCTCTAAGTGCTTGATGGAGGTTAGTGTAGCTCTTAGCGCACGGAAGATGTTATGAGGCCTATAGCAGGGCTATATTAGCCATCTCTGTAAACCAGTGAGCTAAATATTTGTGGACTAAGCAGAAATAATGACAATAAGTTCCCATGATTTTGTATTCTACTATTGTTCCATATGTGACAGTGCAATGTGATCACTGTCAATCTATATGGTAACAGAAAAGACAGTGGCCGATGCTGCACGACCTTCCCCTAAGTCTCTGAAAGAATGGTTTACAGAAGCGCGAATAGAGAAGATGTGAAGCAACAAATCATAGTTTTAGGATAAGGTCCATGTGTGTATGTGTCACTGACTGTCTCTGTAAGAAGAGCTTAACACACAAACGAAATATCTGATTAATACGTTGGTTCAGAATCTTCCAAATATGCGTCGCAAAGTTTTAGATAATCCTCTACCAAAAACTACTTTCTTACGTGGAAGATTTTTCGAATTTTTTGATTCTGAATAAACTTTCATATGTTTTTGATATTTGCAGGACAAATAAGATGTACAACTAAAACTTAAGAGATATACACAGTCCTGCTTCACAAAAAAAAAAAAAAAAAAAAAAAAAAAAAAAAAAAAAAAAAACTTAAAGGAAACTTTTCATTTGCCAACAGACGTCCATTATTATCTCGTTTGAAATTTCCAATACCTTGTCATATTTGAAGTGCTGCCGCTATGCAGTAATTTCGCGGAATGTAATGGAAAGAAAGAACATCAACCACGGAACCCCTGGTTTCCGTCCAGTCACTCTAACCCATTGAGCTACCTCGGCCGACGTGCCGTCCTTACATTAAATTCTCCAGTTGAAAATCCTTCATATTGACTCTATCCATACAAAACCTTAGGCTATGTACGGCTAGTGTGAAGAAGTTATTAATTTCCGCTTTTTAACTTAAATAATAAGAGTTTAATGGTGAAGCCTGGGATTCAAGTACTTGGGATAGTAAGTCGCCACAAACGGTGTATCTCGGATACGAGAGCCCTTAGTGGTTTACCGGGAATATATTAGTCAACTGGAGAATTTAATGTCAGGATGGCACGCTCAATGGATTAGAACGACTGGACGGAAACCAGGAGATCCGTGGTTCAACTCCCGGCTATGGCATTGAACTTTTCATGTTGATTCTATCCAAAACCTTAGCCTATGTACGGCTAGTGTAAGGAAATGATTAATTTCCGCCAATTAACTTAAATAGTAAGAGTTTAATGGTGAAGCCTGGAATTCGAGTACTTACGATAGTAAGTCGCCACAAACAGTGTATCTCGAATACGAGAGCCCTTAGTGGTTTACCGGGAAAATATACGAGGGCTGTTGAATAAAGAACGATCACAATTTTTTTGACTGCGTACCTTTACTCATCCTCATAATTTTGATAGTGCTTCTCAAATTAGCCTCCCCTGAATGCGATGCACTTTTCCCAACGTTTCTGTCAGTCTTTACAGACATGCTGGAAACCATTTTTCGAGAGATCCTTCAAAATCGCCTCCGGAACCTTCACCACTGCTTCTGATGATGGATAATGCCTCCCACGAAGGTGTTTCTTCAAGTTAGGAAATAGAAAAAAGTCACATGGGGCTAAATCCGGTCTATAGGGAGGGTGAGGGATGCACTTCACGTTGATTTTTGCAAGATATTCAGTAACAATATTGGCAATATGCGGCCGCACATCCAGCTTGCTTCACGGAAATGTGATCTTTTGTGCCTGGTGTGGACCTGCAAAGCTTTCCGGACATCCCTGTAGCAACCACTTTTGCTTTTTGGGGGGTTGGTGATGAAGGAAATTTCCACACTGAGCTTTGCTGTTTGCTCTCAAGATCAAAATGATGTAGCCAAGTTTCATCAGTAGTGATTACGTTTGAAAGAAACTCCGGATCTTCCTCTAACATAAACTTTAACTGCATGTTACCTCCATTGCAGTAGTAGGCGATATTGAACATGTCTGAAATATCCTGGTTCTCACAGGCGGGAACCAGGAGTACCAACAATGAAACTACTACGGCATGTTTTTTTCACATTAAGCTAACAGAATATAATAAGATTGAATTTTAATGCGAAAAATTATGACCGTCAAAAAATTATGACCATTCTTTATTGAACAGCTCTCGTATTAGTCAACTGGAGAATTTAATGTCAGGACGGCACGTTGGCCATGGTAGCTAAATGGGTTAGAGCGACTGGACGGAAACCAGGAGATCCATGGTTCAAATCCCGGGCATGGCATTGAATTTTTCATGTTGACTATACCCATACAAAACCTTAGCCTATGTAAGGCTAGTGTGAATAAATGATTAATTTCCACCAACTAACTGAAGTATGGATTCGGTTTTCTATAATCCTCTTGTATCTACAAGGTAATGTGCAACGAAGTTATTTATGCCAAGATTTATTTCCATTAACATAAGTAGAGAGAAAAGTAGTTTTTGTCAAGAATATTGTGCTGAAGGTACATAAAAATAAACGATATGGAATAGAGAAGGTACTGTGGATGCAACAAATTCGATTTTTTGTTATATTAACGGGCCGTGTGAATGTAGAACGGGGGATTTATGTACTCTTTTAATGTCAGATAGTTATGGCGCAAAAGAAGGACCGGAATCAAACGGAAGAAAATCTATATTTACACAAATGTGAATGCAAACCCGACTGTCAAACAAAAGTAGAACGTAATGTTGTCTATCCCTTTCTTACAATTGCATTTCGAGAAGGGGCCAGTCATCCCTGGTAACCGTAGTAGACATTCGAGAATTTCGTCAAACATTTGGGTCTATAACTGGGAGAACGGAACTAAAATTCACTGTCACCACATTTTAGATCTATGTAATATACGAAATCAGATTCCATGGGCATCAACTTTTAGGTATAGCCAATCTGTTTTAATTCACTCACCAGGATATAACATAAATTATTCCGTTTATTACACATCAGTACTAACACGAATATACTAACATTAATTAGGCTTTCGAGGTATGTGCAACCATATATTAACATAAAATTGCTTATCTTTAAAACTTGTTCTTTGCACTTCTTATGCAATACAAAATATTTATAAATATAATGATTCTGTCTGAAGCTTTCTGCCACCTAAAAACTTACTATCACCACCATAGTACATCTTTTCTCTTTTCCTTTTCTCATTTGTCGCGCATTCTTAAGTTGTTTACCTGAGAAATGACACGCTGTTAGGTTGGTGAAGGCAATTTTACTATTATTGAAGTTATTTCAGGTTAATTCGGTTGCTCTAAATAAGACATACAACACCAATATAAAAATGTTTATTCTAGGCGAAAATAAAGTTAATTCCAGTGATGAAACGTTACTTAAATAATTTAAATAAAAATATAAGTTAAAAAAATTCCATTTAGATCCTTTGAAAAAATAAATTTCGTTTGATATCTTTACCCTTATCAAAATAAATAATTAAAATAAATGTTTGGAAATATTTTCAACTTCAATGCTCTAATAAGATACTTTAAAAGATTTATAATTTATTAACATTTCTTGTATTTAAACACGTGCAACTCAAACATTTAAAGTTGATGTTGAATATAGATTTACAGCTTGTGTTATATAAAACGACTCCTTACGGTCATTGGCAGAAAATTCAAGGTATAAATTGTATTTGCTGTGAGGTATCCTAAACATATGATATTTTATGAAAACCTTTAGAGCAATATTTTGATAAAATAATAAAAGAAACGAAACATTTTCCATGTGGTTTTATTTGGAGTGGGAATATTTCCAGAAAATTGCACGTGCTGAACTTTAAATATGGTATATACGAGGGTCGGCTGGTAAGTACCGGGCCTCACATAGAAATGGCACGACTGGACCAGTTTTGCTGATAGCATCATATAATATAACTCTGTACTATTTTGTATCTATAGTTGCAGGTCAATAGCTTGTTTGGTTTCTAAATTACATGATTTTAAATATGACAAGTGTAGAAGTTTCACGAAAATGGAGGATTTTGAAAAGAAGCAGTGTTTAAATACTTTCATTTGAAAAGCTTAACGTCTAAAGAAACCAAGGAAGAAATCGACAGTAACTTGAAAGACTCTGCCCCTTGATAAATACTGTTTAAAAGGTGAGTTGCAGGGTTTAAAATGGGAGTAGGAGCACTAGTGACGAGCCTTGCTCTGGATGCCCTGTGGAAATCACAACTCCAGAGATCATTGAAAAAAATCCATCGTTTAACACTGGAACACAGCAGATTTAAGATATTTGAGCTATCAGAGGCTGTAAACACAACAAAAGAACGTGCAGGTAACATTTTAAGTAATGTTTTGGCTTTCACAAGGTCTGTGCAAGTTGGGAGCCGCGTTTGTGGACACCTGATAAAAAGTTGCAAAGAAAAACTGTTTCTGTTATGAATTTAGAGCTCTACCGTAAAATCCCAGTGAATTCTTGAGACAACTTCCATGGATGACACTTGGATACGTCACTACACTACAGAAAGCAGATCACAATGAAAGTGGATTGTGCCAGGCGAACCAACTCCAAAAAAGGAAGTCAATTTTGTCAGCTAACAAGGTTATGTCGACTGTTTTCTGGGATGCACAGGAAATTCTTTTTATTGATTACTTGGTAAAGTGTGAAAGTATCATTGATGAATACTGCGCAAGCTTACTACAACGTTTGAGTGACGAGATAAAAATAAACAGACCTCATTTAGCAAAGAAAAGAAATCTTGTTTCCTCACGACAATCTTCCGGTCCATCCCTCAGTCGTTGCAATGGAAAAATGTGCGAATTAAAGTTAGAATTGCTTAAACATCCATCCTATTCGTTAGATCTAGCACCCAGTGACTACCACATGTTCTCGAATCTCAAGCAAATGCTTGAAGGACGAAGATTTCACAGGAACGAGGAACAGTGATGCGGTAACAGCTACGAGGGCTGTTCAATAAAGTATGATAATTATTTTTATGCTCATAATTTTTCGCAATAAAATTAAATCTTATTATATTCTGTTAGCTTAATGTGAAACAAACACGCTGTAGTAGTTTCATTGTTGGTACTCCTGTTTCCCGCCTGTGAGAACCAGACAAGTTCAGACATGTTCAGTATCGCCTACCTCTGCAATGAAGTAACATGCAGTTAAAGTTGATGTTAGAGGAGGATCCGGAGTTTCTTTCAAACGTAATCACTGCTGATGATACTTGGCTACATCATTTTGATCCTGAGAGCAAACAGCAAAGCTCAGTGTGTAAATCTCCTTCATCACCAACCCCCAAAAAAGCAAAAGTGGTTGCTTCTGCTGGGAAAGTTATGATCATGTCATTCTTTGATATTAATGGAATGGTTTATCAGTATGTTGTACCTGCACACACATCAGTAACTAGACAATACTACAGGGATGTCCTGAAAATATTGCTAGTCCACATCAGGCACACAAGACCACATTTCCATGAAGCAGGTTGGATGCTGCACCACGATAATGCGCGGCTGCATATTGTCAATATTGTTACTGAATATCTTGCTAAAATCTACGTGAAGTTAATCCCTCACCCTCCCTATAGTCCATATTTAGCCTCATGTGACTTTTTTCTATTCCCTAACTTGAATAAACGCCTTCGTGGGAGGCATTATCCATCATCAGAAGCAGTGGTGAAGACTGCGGAGGCGATTTTGAAGGATGTCTCAGAAAACTGTTTCCAGCATGTCTTTGAAGACTGGCAGAGACGCTGGGACAAGTGTATCGCAATCAGGGGAGACTATTTTGAAAAGGACAATCAAAATTATGAGGACGGTTAAAGTTTCGTTGTCCAAAAAATTTGTGATCATTCTTTATTGAACAGCCCTCGTATTTGAGCTGACGAATCCATTATTGTCAGTTCAGAGCAGATAAGTCGTGAGTAAGTGCTTCGGTCTACATGTAGTGCTGTACGTACCAGCTCCATAGTACTGTGTCTGCAAGCAGTGGAAGTGTGCAGAGGAAAGTTAAACAGCGAGTGTTTGTATCAGAATAGCAAGCAGGGTGATATAAAATTGGAACTTTTATGAACGTCGAAGAGATTATGAGCAGCGAAAGTTGGCTCATGCAACAGGCACATAAAGCAACATTAAAGAGAAGTGTTTACGTTGTGTATTTATAAAAGGTAAACATAAAAACACAGATTGTAAGTTAGAATTAGGCTAACAGCTTTTTAGTGACAAATAAAAAAATTAAGGTAAACTTCGCGTTGTGCCGTTTTACTCACAATATAAACAATTTGATGTATGTCTTCCCAATACTTTGCCTACCGTTGAACAAATTATTCTTAAAAACACGTATTCCCCTATCCCTTTTGTTTTATGTGAGATAAACATTTGCAGACATTAGCCTATTGTTCATTTTTCTAGGTACAATGGGAATATCGGAATACATAAAATACGCTTTGTTTGATCGCCAAATCTTCTAAGAAACACAGCTGCACGCTAGGTGATGGATTTTATATTCCATTCTCTTTATAACTGCAAGTGTTCACTCACATGACCTTCTCTACCAGCCCTAAAAACGCTTGATCTACTATCTACTTCACCTTTTTCGAGATAAAGGTTTGTATAAATTGTTACCTATATATTTCCTTGTGAGTATAATGGGAATAGGTGAATATAAAAGGCTTAAGTCATAGTGCAATTGTTAATTTGCTGACTTTGTAATTGCACAGGAACGAGGAGCACTGATTCGGCAAACAGCTATTTTGAGGATTGTGTAAAATCGCACTACAGAGAGGGTTTAATTAAATTACAACACCGATATGACAAATATATTAGCCGTTCTGGTGATTATGTTGAGAATTAAATAAAATATGTTTCAAAGTCTTTTGTTTCTATTGTGAGGTCCGGGACTTATCAGCCGACCCTGTTATGATACAAAATGTGGTATCTGACGGATTATATTTTATAATTACGCTGTTCACAGACAGTCACAGCGATACAAACATAGAAACAAACATAGACAGACATTTTGGTTAATTGATGGAAATTAATCATTTCTCCACAACATCCGTATATAGGCTAAGGTTTTTGATAGATAGAGTCAACATGAAAAATTCAGTGTCATGGAGAATTTAACGTCCGGACGGCATGTTGGCCATGGCAGCTCAAAGAGTTGTATCAATAATATTGGCGAGCAAATAGTTCCAATTTAACGGGGCACTTTGAAACAAATAGTGTTTAGCTCAGGGTAAAGCAATGAGGTTTCTCACAGGGTATGCGTGGATGTGTGTGAGAAGGATGGTTTTAATGACACTGGAATACCCGTTTCAAACTGGTTTAATGGTTGCTTCTTTTATTATTACATTAAACTCGAAGTTGCCGACCAAGGGTTACCAATATCGCTGTTTAAAGTTACTGAAGGCGGAATACTTATTACTCGATAATATTTAATTAATTACGTATAAACTGACAAATATCTTCTCTCATCACTTCTGGTCTGTCCTGGACCAAGACAGAAGAAGAGGACTGCCCTAATCGGCCTCACGCCGTGCACTGTCCTCATAACTGCGCGTGGGGTGTGTGTCACTTTCACTTTCTGGAAGCCCTCTTCATTCAACCAAAGAATCCCTTTGTGACTATTCTGCCATGCCATTATTAAGCGTCTGAAGAATGCCTATTCAAACAGTCAAGTGCTATCCCTTAGAATTTTGTTTTTCCCTTGTCTTGTGTTACACAACTCAACCATCTGCACCTGTTCGTGTCGCAACAAATATAAAAGACTCCTTTGAAATCCATTACAGTTCTTTATACATCGCATCCCTTAATTTCGGTATCAGAGTAAGAGCGACTGGGTGGAAACCATGAGCTCCGTGGTTCAAATCCCGTCCATGTCATTGAACGTTTCATGTTGCTCTATCAAAACCTTAGACTATATATGGCTAGTGTGGAGAAATGATTAATTTCCATCAATTAACAAAAATAATAAGAGTTAAATGATGAAGTCTGGGACATAAGTACTTACGATAGTAAGTCGCCACAAACGGTGTATCTCGGATGCGAGGGCCCCCAGTGGTTTACCGGGGCAATACACGATTCAACTGGAGAATTTAATATCAGGATGGCACGTTGACCATGGTAGCTCAAAGGGTAAGAGCGACTGGACGGAAACCAGGAGATCCGTGGTTCAAATACCAGCCATGGCATTGAATTTTTCATGTTGACTCTACCTATACACAGACATTATTCTAAACATTTTCCTTGGATTCGGGATGCAACTAAATGTGTATTTCCTTTGAAACCTTGATATCTGATTTTCGAGTGGTGTGCAGTACTAGCAGAGCAAAGTGATAATAGAGCCTGTCTAGTGAACTCGAGTGCAGTTTGCCCCTCAAAGGAAAGTTACCCTCCCGCCCACTAATGACCGTCATAAATCTATCTCCACACTTCAGAAATGGAACCCTGTCGTTGAGGAGCAATAGCAACGCTGATTTTCCCGAAGTGACAGTCGCATGTCTACTCGAAGTGGAGTCTTAGTTGCCAAAGTTCCAACTTCCAGTTTATCTGTTTCATTTCGTGCAGAAATTCGTTGTGTGTCACGATGTGGGGACCGTGTGAGGGAAATGCAGTGGTAAATGCAAGTGAAGTAGTAGACAACTTTCAATCAAGTGAAAATAATTAAAGTGATGACAATAGTGTGAATAAATTGGAAAGTGTTGGTGGGCCAATTTATGTTACTGGAGAAGCCTCAAAGAACAAAGTTATAACGGGAACTCTTTCTAAGCAATTTCAAGCGCTTGTTTTGTACACATATAAATATGTGCTGACAAATAATCCTGATGATAAATTCTGGGTATTCACAGAAATGCAGTAAACATATTGTGACGAAAGGAACACCAAAGTCGCCGATCAAGTATGAAAGTAAATCTATAAAGTAGATAATTTCACATGCGATTTAATTCGCCGAGGAATTTATAGATTCCATGCAAAAGGGAGAGTGCCTACCTTAGACGAATTGGTTGCATATTTGTAAGAAATTTGTGATTTTACTTATGGACACTGCACTTTGCGCTGTCTCTTAAAGCAGCTGGGTTTCAAATACTGCACTTTGAATAACATAAGTGTTATGATGGAATCCAGTAGAATTGTAGCTTGATGATATGTATATTTGTCAAAACTAAGGAAGTTTCGAAGTAATGGGCATTAGATAATTTATTTAGACGAAACCTCGTACGATACCCATGACTTATTGAGAACGGCGGCAACATTGCAGAATGTACTGGGAGAAGGAAGGCCGGGATTGTAAAAGATTATAAGGGTTCGTCAAAGGCAGCGGCCGACGTGCACATGAGTTAACTAAACAGACTCTAACAAATATTTTTTGGAATATATGTAAAAATCAGCTATAGTTTTGAGAATCTAAAGTATCTGATGCTTTGATGTTTTATAAACTGCGCACTTCCTGTAAGTTGGAATATGGTTTAAGCGTGTGCTCCAATTGTATATTTAATGCAAATTATATTGGTTACTGTACCACTAAACCTGTTTTAATAGTGCTAGTGTTGTGAGTGTTGCCAGTAGAAACCTGTTTAACTTCTTCTCTGTCTCTGTTGACGTTGATGTCCTAGTAAACTAATGAATATTCCAAAACCCTTGATTGTGTTTGTTTGTCTCCGGTCACTTTTCATTTTCATATTCAAAGCCTTTCCTCCACAGTATTAAAATGCATTTATTTTCTGTGCCGTAACGCTGTGGCAGATTAAAATGAAACTTAAAAACGCAAAACTTTATATTGGAAATAACAAACGGAACACACATATTCAGGCAAATAATTTTGTTAAAAATTATGCCGTTCCTCACATCCGCACAAAAGTAGATTATTGGTATTATGTGTTGCAACTGAAAATAGCATTGACAGAAACATAATTAGTAATGAAGTGCAGTTCAATAAAATCACCAAATTAGGCAATAATTCACATATTGTGATGTTGGTAGCGATATAGTGAAATAACACCATTGTGGTTATCAACAAGAGAGAATAAAAATTGCATAGTTAATAAACATAGCCGGATCTCTAAAATCCCTGTGGATTTTGCTTACGTATACCACCAGAGCACACCTGGGAGTTAAAATTCAAATTAAATAATATAAATAAATATCGCTGCAATCGCAGTAGTGCTGCCCGAGAAAAATACCACTGTGCTTACAAAATTGACCCCAGGGTACAGCTTCATTGTAACTGATGTTAAACAAAGAAGAACGTTTACAGAAATGGTTTCATTAAACCTTTCGTTGCAGTTACACAACAATGAACAGCAAACTGAACAATCGCTGAAAAATGTTAAAAAGAAAGATACTGTCACTTTCTTCTGGGTCAGCCAGCCAGGTGAAAAGATGATTAGATTATAACGTTTCGGGAGACGCCCATCTTGGCAAAATGCAACAGTTACTGGGAGCGGAGAGTTAAGGAGGTTTTGGCCATTTCCTCTGAAGGGAGCACGCGTAATCGTGATGCTGGATTTCGGTTCAGCTCCTCTGGAAAACCGACCTTAATAATGAAAATCCGTTGAATTAAAAAACAAAGATCAATACAGCTTGATAATCAAGTTAAGTAATTACGTTTCTTTGACGCAATTTTTATCTCTTCAATTTCTCCGACTGTAGATTAATCACTGGTACACCAACGTTCCGTGGAATTTGTTCCAAGCCAGTGATTAACAGAAGTGATGTGGTCAAGGGTAATCCAAAAAGTAGAGACAGTTTGTGATTGCCCCTGCGCAGATGGCTATAGGGTTTGTATCGAAGGTCCACACATCTTTTCTCAGTATTCTGAGATTGCCAATCGAAACAAATTGATTGTTCCTTGACTGTTCAAAATAAACTGTGTGATACAAAGTCTCTCAGTTTGAAGTGGGAGGCATTACTCGGTTTCTGAATGCTCGGAAGTTGCAACCTGTAGAAATTTACTCGCAACTAAATAGGATGATCAAAGCATTGTGAGAAATTGGTGCGAGATTTTCAACAATGGCCGAACAAATGTACGTGACGAAATTCAATCCGGACCCCGTTACTTATCAGTCATTCCAAAATTTGAACAATCAAGTAAGTAACGTCATGCTAGTCAAATGTGTAGTCCTATACAAGCTATATATTTCTTTCCCAAACATTTCTGGTTCTTGGCCTGTGAAAGAGTCCGGAAATTTTGGCTTAATGCACTGGCGGCACCAACTACAACACGGGAATTTTAAAGCTTGTGGAAATATATGACAAATACTTAAATGGTGACTGTGGATAAATACAGTAAGCTTCAATTTTGTAAATTATGTTGTTATTTAATAAAATTTCTTTCCTTTTAATTTATTAAAACAATCAGACCTTTCTTCTTACATTACTCTAGTAAGTGTAGAAACGAAGAAAAAGCACTATTGATATCCAGGAAATGTCCCAGCCTCTGTGAACACACAAGAATACGTTATACTTCAAACTCCTGCCCACTTGAGAGCCACCAACTAGCCAAGATAGTTCACATACTTTTTCAGGTGTAGTGTTCTCTCGGCCTGCAAGTTTGTGCTAGAAAGGTTCTAATGGATATCAACGGTACGCAAAGCAAAGCAACTGCAAGCTTTTCAGCCTCTTTATTTTCATTTTGTGTCGCATATAATGTTTATAATGAAAGTGCTAAAGCTGGGAATTTCGCGCTATGTACAGCTGTCTCATTCGCATTAATCACACCTGTGTCCTTATGGCCGGCTTTATTCTTTTATTTTTTACAGAGTTTTCCCACCTTTATGGGAGAAAAAGTAAAAACTGTAATAAACAAAGCAATGATTTGTATCCTTCGTCCTTGCAGAAATTTATCCCCACGGCTGGAATCCGCAATATCTTGCTTCAGCTACAGTAGAATACACAAGTTTTATATATAGTGCTAAATGGAGTTCTTGCTTAATGGAGAATAAGCAGGTCTGCAACCATCAAGGGTAAGATCTATTTTCTTCTTTTCGTAATCCTTCTAAAGCGGTCCCATTTTGGTACTCATAGTCTCACGTAACTGTAGATAGAACAAAGTTTTTGCGAGTGTAGAATTAAAGAGTTTTATGTAGAGCTATAGACAATATTTATCATCCCAGAATGTCAGCATTTCTAAATACTCCCTAAGGTTACATAACACTGCGTTTTTGTTAAAGTTACTAAGAAAAAACAACTTTTTCAACGTACTAATAGAGAAAAGATCATTAACATTGCAGAGTCAAGATTGAAGGCCTTCAGCCATTTGAATTTCCCAAACAGAATCGCTCAATAGTGATGCACGGTAGCGTATTGTTCCTTCTGGTTTTCTGTAGTACTTCTTTCTTTCATCTAATGTTGGACAAATCTTATCAGTTTTCCACGCCAGCTCTAAGTGAGGCAATCTCTCATTGCCTAGAATTAAGCCCATCACGTAATAGCCAATGAAAAGTCAGACCTAGGGGCCATTGGGGAGGGGTACGAAACGTTTTACGTGAATGGCTGGAGGGCATGCTTCATAAGGACGACCCTAAGTTTGCCCAATATCAGTTCATCTCGTACTGATTTGATATCAAAGTTCTAGCGCTTAAACGTTAGCCTATGAACACAGTTATGTGAAGAGTTCTACTCCCATTAGTCCTGGACCCGAAGGACCAAGGAACCGGGCCTCCTACCCGGGATCGATGGATACTCCGGGGCTTTTTCCATGGGGCAATACCTGACTTCTTAACCCCCCCCCCCCCGGCTGAGCACAATCTCAAGACGGGATGGAAGTGGATACGCCACTTACTCGCGTCAACCCCACAGGGAAGGCTACCGAAAACCTCGGTGGGGCCACCTGGTGATCTAGCACACCTTCTACTAGCTCTGCAGGCTAGTACCCGGGACTTATGAGGCAACCCTCTACCCCCTCCGGGCGGCCGTAGCCTGGCCGGAGGTACCCAGTTTCCCGTGGATGTCGGGAACACACTTCCCCCTCGAGTCCAACCCAATCAGAACAACTCCCAATCAGGGATGGGCTCGAATGTTCGGCCCGAGGTTCCTCTAGTAACGTCAGAGGTACCACGAGTGCTAAGGGTCCGCGGCGCCCGCACCTCAGCAGCCGAAGGGGACAGATCCCCTCCCCTACTGGAAGCCTATGAACACAGGTCAATTTCAAGCTTAAGAGCAATAGAAAATGTAGTAGTAAGGTGGACATTCCGTGGAGTGTTAGAACCTGTTAAGGAATGGGCGCTGGTTGTGTCAGAGGCAGTTTAGGGTTTCTTGATAAATATAAACCGTTGCAGAGTCTATTCGCACGACTCCACATACTCATCTATAAACAACTTTAAATCTGACTGGTTGACTAGTTTTGCCATTACCTTGTATAGTTGCAGCTTTGCCATTTAATTCAGTATGCTCCCAATGTTCAGTATATACTACAGTTTTGTATTTATATCTTACTTCAGGGATCTAAAAGCCTTTGTATGTTATGAATCTCTGAATTTTAGAAAATTAAGAGTGATAAACAATATTTTATTTTAACGGACCGTTTCAGTGTCTTGAAGATAACTTCTTTTCAGAAGATGCATATCGAATTATTTCCTCAATTTAGCTTGAAAAGCAGTGTAATATATTAGTCACATTTTATTTAAAGTATATTTACAAGGGCATTTCATGATCAGCTCAATCTATTTTTAAATTAGAATCGTATTTTGAGATATTATTTTATTTTGAACATAAAAGCTCTTTAGCAAACCCAACATGCCCACCTCGTTAGCGTGGTGTTAGCCTGTCTGCCTCACGTCCAATGGGCCGCACCATGGCTCCGTAGTTAGACCGCTTGGCTCTCACCAAGGTGGCCCGGGTTCGATCCCAGGCGACCGCAAAGTGAAATTTGTGGTGAACAACACGGCGCTGGAGCGGATTTTCTCCGGGACCTCCGGTTTGCCCCTCCAACTCATTCCACCTGTGCTCCATTTTCATCCCATGTATCACCAGTGTCACCGCCTGCGGTGCCGTATGTAGTAAAAGTGGGCGTTAAATATTACACACACACACCCCTCACGTCCAAGAGGTCCCGAGTTCGAATCTCGGTCACGGTGAGTTACTGGATAAAGTATTTTTTTAAAATGAAGTCCTAGTCGTCCAGTGCATTAACAATCATTTTTCAAAACTTCATAAATAAACTCCGTGTACCTTTCTAATATACGTATAGAGATATCTCTATCTCTGGTTTAAAGGGGGACCTGTGTATCCTTTGAACCAGTATGTCTACTTAGATATCGCTGTACTGACTGTGGAAACAGCGTTTTTTCAATTCATATTGTGACTTTGTTCGTGAAATTAAAAGTCTAGTTGCACAAACTCAAAATATTCTTTATTTCCACCGAATTAAAACTGGAACACTTGCCGATTACATAAAATTACGTAGCGCACACAATTACAATTCACCAGTTCGTCCGTCACAGGTCCACTCCACACTCGCAATTACGTACAACTCCTCTGATGCACGTACGCAGTCTTCCAGTCCGTTCGCTAGCACTGCGCTCTTCACGGCTGCTCGCCAAGAACTGAACTGACTCGCCCACTGCAGCCCTTATATAGGAAGATCGCTGTTTCTGGAAGCTTCGCGGCCCGGAACATCATCCCGACTGTTCCAGACGTCAGGGGAGGGGAAAGGGACTCGTGCCGCTCTTCTAACCTTCCCCTCAGTTAGTGCCACAAGATCAATGGGTAGGCGTGGACTGAATGCCTTCTGTCCCCAACTCAGCTGTCAGTTGGTCGTGCCTTCCGGTAATTGGGTGGCAATATTAAATGATATAGTAAAAACGTACAGTCAGACTGAAAAGTTCAATGCCGTAGCCGGGATTTGAGCCATGGATCTTCTGGTCTCCTTCTGGTTCCTTTAACCATTGAGCCAGCAGTGTGATCCTACCTTTCAAAAACCTTGACTTCCCATCAACTATATGCTAAAGAACAATTAATGCTCAATAGATTGTGGTTTGTTTTATCATCGTGTCGAAATTTTAGTGTGATTTAACGTAACAGGGACATTTGGTTGTAATGGGACTCTGTTGGTACATCCTGACTTTAACTACAGTGCAGATGTATATGTGAGAGGATCGATAAAGTTAAACTGCACTTCCTCGACTCTCCCATTTTCGCGTTTGACAAAAGAGCCTCAGTATTGTCCAAACCTCTACCCCAGCTCCTATTTTTCATTTACCAGAACTGGAGCGCTTTCAAAGCATTCCCGTGGAATGATTCATTGATTCTCTCTGTTAATAGCCATTGAACAGCAACTGGCACGGAAATGGTTTAAGTTGTAGAAGACCATCGATTACGTCCAAGTAAAATTCCTTTATGCGGAAGAAAAAGAAAATCTCCCTTCATCCATTCAGGCATTCCTTCAATCTCGTTAGAAATTATCTTCTCCTTCCCTTTGTCATAAAAAGTCAAAAGATGAAACAGGGTGCAGAGAAGAAAGGAGCTATGGGAGGAAAAGAAACAGAGATCTATGTGCAGCAATCTTGTTGAATACGTTTCATAGTGTTTCTATAAAACTATTTAAAGAAAATTTAACTCCTTCTACGCACCTTAACCACACGTATAAAACCTATCATTTCTACATATATTATTTCGTACATGGAACCAGTCATCAGTGTTGCCAACACTAAAAAATTAATAAAAGGGTAGAGCCAGACTGAAAAAGTCAATGCCATAGCCGGAATTTGAACCACGGATCTTCTGGTCTCCGTCCAGCCGCTCTTACCCTTGAGCTACTATGGCCAACCTGCCGACATGACATCAAAATCTCCAACTGACTCGTGTTTCTCCCGGTAAACCACTTAGGAGTTGGAAGATGTCAATACTATTAAAGAATGTTTTCATATTCAAAAGAGAAGTAACTGGGGTGGATCTTGGGCGCATAAAATGAATGACGTGTTGAAGCAGATAAGTATGGGTCATTCGTGGATAAATGCAGAATATGGGTATCGAGGCTTCTGGAAAGAAGTTAAGCTAAGATTAGAAGATATTGATAGACAAGATATTTTCGTCAATATAAGTGGCAAAAGCTCACTGAGATTATATAGAGAAATAAAAAACAACCTGGGGGAGGGAAGGATATATAGATATATGTAGTAAGTTAGGGCGAGAAGGTTTTGCTTGGGCGAGAACAGGAGTGAGAAACTTGAAAGGTATAGGTCAAGAGAGGGAGCTAGATAAATGTACATTGTTTGGAGAAGAGAATGCAGATTTCCATTGTATATTATATTGTAGTCAAACAAAGATATGAGAGAGCAGTCTTGGCTACGTAAATGGGACAATTTGGGAGGTGAAGTAGTAATTAGAAAAATTTTGTCAGTAAACGGGAAAAAGAACAGGAGAAATATAGGGAATTATTTAGGGAAAGTTAAAGAGAGATGGCTAAGAATAATTAAGAGAAAAATATAGAGTGGTATAGGTGAAATGGCAAAATCTGTAAAAGGGAGTAGAGGGCCTCCAATAAACAAAAACCTAGGGTTAGGTTATAGAGTGGTATAGGTGAAATGGCAAAATCTGTAAAAGGGAGTAGAGGGCCTCCAATAAACAAAAACCTAGGGTTAGGTGTATGGGGACTGAATTATTATTCAATGGTGGGCAACATGATAGGATTTTCAGGATTTAGGAATATATGGCTTTTTCAGTATGGATTTTATAATTGTAATCTTGATTCTGTATTTCCATTTGATGTTGTTAAAGGAAAGATGAGAAATCAATTAGTGATCAATACTTGTTGTAAATTGCCATTAAGATGGTCCTCTCAAGTGTTTATGAGAACTCCTAAGTGATTTACCGGGAAAGACTCGAGTCAGTTGGAGAATTTAATGTCATATCGGCAAGTTGACCATAGTAGCTCAAGGGTTAGAGCGGCTGGACGGAAACCAGAAGATCCGTGGTTCAAATCCCTGCTATGACATTGACTTTTCCAGTCTGCTCTACCCTTTCATAGTGCGTCCTACACATGGCTAGTGTGAAAGAATTAATTTCCACTGAAAAATAAAATTATGGTGTGGACCTTTAAATTTTTGTATTTCCTCCAAAAGAATTACTATTGTTTCTTAATGCATATAAAGTAGAAATTAGTGTGTCGTATTTGAAATATCCAGAGAGCAGTAGTAACAATAAAAATAATAAAGCGTTTTAGCAGTTCTCCTTGTTTTTCGAAACTGAACTTGCCAAAGCTCTTAATAACAACAAATTTAAGCACTCATTTTGGTTTTCGGAAACTAGATTTACAATCTCTGCTCCGTTATTCTCCTGCTCTTCTAGCTCCTTGCTGAAATACGCTAAAACCATGTGTATCTACTGTTTGAAGTAATATTAAAATATTTGCAAAATAGTTGTTTCTAATATTGTCATAACGTAATTATCGTAAACCACCATAACTTTTCGTATGATTGACAGGACTGAGAGAGCCCGCCTCGGTAGTGTAGATGGTAGGTGTTTGCCTCAGGTTCAAGAGGTCGCGAGTTCGAATCTCGGTCTGGGTGACATCTGGATAAGGTTTTTCCGGGGTTTTCCCTTTTCCTGACTCTTTATTGAATCTTTATTGCTCTTTATAACAAGTAAAATAGTATACACAATTGAAAACTTGTATAAGATCATAGTCCAGTTAAAAATAAATACAATAAATACGATTACAAGTAATAACAGTTAAAGTACTAAAATAATACGTAAAGATGATTGTAATACAAATACATTGATAAAAAGTTACTGTAGGTCAATTACGATAGATAACATTATCATTCAGGATTTCTTCACGTCATAGTAAGCTTTTGATTTAAGAAAATTAGTTAAAATATGTTTAAATTTAGGTAACGTTTTCTAAAATTTATTGGTAATTTATTGAATTATTTACTGCCAATATAATTAATCTTTCTTTCATATAATTTTAATCTGTGAGATTGAGTTATCAAGTTCTGTTTTCCTCTAGTGTTGTAGTTATGAATAGCTGAATATTGAGGCAAATACCTATTTCGTATATACAATATGGATTTAATATAAAGATACTGGGAGGGGTTAGTAATGAAAGAGTTTTGAATGCCTCCTTACAAGGACTATACATTGGCAGATTGCCTATGCATCTGATGGCTCGTTTGTGTAATGTAAAGAGTATTTTTGAGATTGGCTTTAGATGTTGATCCCCACAGCTCTCTGCCATATGTAATAAATGGATGAATGAAAGCAAAATAAACTATCTTGGCAGTTTCAGCTGATACAACTTTTGATATATTACGTATAACAAAACGGGTTGATGATAATTTCTTTTCAATTATATTAATATGTTAATTCCATGTTAATTTACTGCCAACTGTTAAACCGAGAACATATACATTATAGATACGTTGAAGCATGTCATTGTCCAAGTATATATGAGGCTCAAAATGAGTGGTTTTAAAATTGAAAATTATTAATTCACTTTTCTTTGCATTAACACATAATTTAGATATATTAAAATATTGAGTTATACTATTTACCAATTCATTCATTTGTATTTCTAGGTTATTAAGGTCTTTATTCTGAAATCTCATCGTCGTGTCATCAGCATAGATATTTAAACTAACATCATTAGGAATTATATTGGCAATGTCATTTGTGTACAAAATAAACAGTAGTGGTCCCAAAATGGAGCCCTGAGGAATGTCCGATACAATGTTTTTACTATGGGATGTAAAGATTCCCTGGGTAGATTCCCTGAAAGACGAATGTCGGGTAGCTCTAAGCTCCCTGGATCCCGGACTCATTTGAGCATCATTTCACCAATGTCATTCATTGTCTGATATAACTTAACGTTCGAGGACGTAAATTACTAAAACAAAAAACAAAACAGGATTGAGAGAATTTAGATTTCGTGTGCAACTGATAGAGGTTTAAATATTCAAAAAGATAGGTTCAGATTGGTTCGATTGTGAGATTTATCACATTACTTAGATAGAGATGAATAGTATTAATTAACTATCTTGATGTGATTCATTCTTTACTGCATGAATGTTTATCAAACTTGAAGTGTTGGTTATCGCACACAACAGCCTGTTTGTATGCATATTGACCAAATGGATCAAATAACCGTTGGCACATATTTATACAGTTTATTTTCTGATAATCATTTATTTGTATTTCAAACTGTACTGATGTAATCTCAATTGCATATATTAGATTCTTTGCAATTATTAAAGAAATTAGTATAAGTATTCCTACTATGTGATCTGAAATTTCATTTTATCGTGAGTGTATATGTATAGTATATAGAATGAAAGCTTGTGAAATTTTCTTCAAAGTGTAACATGAATATGGCCAGATTTTGAAGTTCCATAACTAAAGCTGTTTATATTCGTGTGTTTTCAAATCTATTTTTATCATTAATACACATTAAGGTCAAACTTTGACTAAGACGACCGAAGTCTCCAGTATCGTTTGCCATTCATTTCATATTGTTCTTTTCATGTCTAAGTGACGCTAAACTCGAATGTAACGTTTCTTCTACCTTAAGTGACCGATAAACAAAGTAAAACAACTAGAAAAAGTGAACAAAGTAATTTCGTGTTTCACAAAAGTATGACTCTCCGAGATTTTCTGCTGTTATCTCTGCGTAACTTCCAACTTTTACTTGTTTCAAGAGAGTCGTCGCCATATCTCCTAAACCATGTGTTGCTCGGAAGAATTTACATAATCCCCCCTGGAAGGGAGAGGCGTATTGCTGTCTGATAGGGAAGTGCACATGGGGATGCTAACAGCTGGATCCATATCTGCGGTTATGCTTCCATTTTTATTAAATTCCGTCCCGCGTTGAGTCCTGCATTAATTCCTGATGGTATTTTTTTTCTCCCCCAGGTGCGTTAGCTGGTGTCACTGAAAACGACGCTGGATAACTCTCTCATTGCATCCTGAGCTCCGTCGTTTCATGGAATTGCATAAGCTGCAGGTAAGTACCTCCAACACTGTAAGCTGAACAGAGGCAAAGGGTTTGTAACATGCAGATTAGGAGTAAAAGCCAAATTCCATTTGAATCACTACAACCCAGAGTATATTAGGATCCTACTAATCCACCTCTTTCTGGAGAGGGAAAATACTTCAGCAAAGCAAGGAAGAGCAAACTGGTACTTCAAGAAAGTCCCAAAAGTTTTTTTTAGAGCAATTGCTAAGTAATCATTCAAACAGGTAGGAAAGGAATAGAAGGAAGCGCTCTGAGGTTGAACTCTAAGATAAACACAACCTTTGAAATGTCTACCTCGCGATTTCTGATCCACTGTATTTCTGCTGTGAAGAAGATAAAGGTAAAGTTAACGTTTTAGCTATATTTTTCCATAAGAAAATTAGGTAAATAAAAATAGAATATATAATAGCCACATACTCGGCTCTATCCATTATCAGTTCATGTGTATTCGTGCCGAGGAATTAAATGACAGAAGCTGCAACTTCAATGCTTTCTGTGAAAAGCATGTTGATGTTCTAATTCTTGAAGCAGTATCACCATGTGTTTAACAGTATCTTCAGGGTCTTAAGGTTATATTGTTGTACCGTCAACTCTCATGAGTTCATGATGAAGTCTTCTGAACTTAACGAAAATGAATGACGTACTTCTTGCGTTATATTACTAACTACGAAATAACCTTAATGGGCATCAGTGTGTATTTCTTACTCAGTGGTACATTTAATGTTGTGCATTCCTGGATGAGAAGATTAACCCGGTTTTGTGTTGAATTAGAGCGCTCCAATCTTGCACTCTGGAGAGAACTGAGGTCATCCAGCGCCTCCCATATGCTTAAAAAATCATGCATAAAGTAGCCAGAAACTATTATGACGACGATGATGATGATGATGATGGTGGTGGTGATGATGATTTTTTTTATTTTTTTATTTTTTTGTAATTTACGTCCTCCAACGTTAAGTCATATCGGGCGGTGAATGAATTGTATGAAATGAGGCTCAAATGATTCCAGGGTCCATGGAGCTTAGAGTTACCCGACATTCGTCTTCAAAGATAAGGGAAAACCCAGGAAAAAACCTTATCCAGATAACTCACCTGACCGAGATTCGAACTCGGGACCTCTTGAACGTGAGGCAGACATGCTACCGAGGCGGGCATGATGATGATGACGACGACGATTACTACTACTACTACTACTACTACTACTACTACTACTACTACTACTACTACTACTACTACTACTACTACTACTAGTACTACCACTACTACTACCACCACCACCACCACCAGTAGTACTATTCTTCTTTTTCTTATTATTGTTCTTGTTCTTGTTGTTCTTGTTGTTCTTGTTCTGTAGCGTAGATGGTAGCATGTCTGCCTCACGTTCAAGAGGTCCCGAGTTTGAATCTCGGTCAGGATGAGTTACCTGGATAAGGTTTTTTCCGGGGTTTTCCCTTGTCCTCCAAGACGAATGTCAGGTAACTCTAAGCTCCGTGGACCCTGAACTCATTTCAGCATCCTTTCACCCAATTCCTTCACCGTCCGATATGACTCAACGTTGGAGGACGTAAATTACAAAAAACATGTTGTTCTTGTTGTTGGTATTCCCTTTAGTAGCTTTTTAGTGTTCTGATACAAGAATATAACACAATTTTTCTTTATGGAAAGTCTCGGTTTTATGGCAGAAGCGAAACACTGGGGTATATTCTATCGCATATGTTTCAACACGCATTAAAATTTAAGAATCCCTTTAAAGTACTTTAACATAATTCTTGTCTGTTTGTTTTTAGTTTTGCTGCATCTCTACAAATGTTTTACAAACTCTTTTCCTCTGAGATATTATTTTGCGCACAAGTTACTAGTTTAAGTTTTCTGTGAGTAAAATCTTGTGAAGTTAGTAGTGTAACTGGATACCACAGTCCGCACAGGCTGTGCAAGGTTTAGTGTGACTCCTCTCACCGAAGAAATAGAATGCGGAGTCTGCGGTTTGAAACCAAACAAAGTAACTTACGGCAGTGATTCTCTGCTCCGAGTGAACCTCAATCCTTCGTCTCTTTGATTATGGGTATAAAAGGACCACAAGAAGCTCATTCATAAACACCAGATTTGCCAGAAGCAGAACAATCACGATATTTTCTAAGGAATCTCTAATGGATCTGAAACACTTAAAATCCCGTTGAAAATCAACATATGTTATTCAACACGACTATTTACAATGTATAAAATATCATCATGTTATCTTTTATCTTAAACACTTATGATTGGTTACCGTTATGAAAATGCACTGTTGTACATGTGGATAGAAAATAACGAAACGGAAACAATTTTAACTTTTGCGTTAATATAACGAATTCAGAACAGAGACAGTGACTACTTATGTGTTTTAAATGGGAAGGGTTCTGGAGTCCAGCTAATCAGTTGCCGTATCATACTCAGCGTTGCCAGCTTGTTATCCCACTCCTTTTATATTTCCCTCTCTCTCTCTCTCTCTCTCTCTCTCTCTCTCTCTCTCTCTCTCTCTCTCTCTCTCTCTCTCTCTCTCTCTCTCTCTCTCTCTCTCTCTCTCTCTCTCTCTCTCTCTCTCTCTCTCTCTCTCTCTCTCTCTCTCTCTCTCTCTCTCTCTCTCTCTCTCTCTCTCTCTCTCTCGCTCACTCATACAACATGCACGTCGGCTTGGCACAGACGTAAAGGTAAGCAAATTATATTTTAACAACTTTTACAATGATGCATTTGCCAAAATCAAAATTGGAAAAAAGCATTATTGCAAAATATGAATATTTTTAAATACTATAACTATAATTATAGTTTATGTATTACCTGTTTTTCTAATCCAAATGCGGGACACATGTTTTACCTACACCACACGCTTCAGCAGCAAGCCGTTAAGCATTTTTAAAATCGAGCTGATTTCTGTATTCCTCATTGCCCAAGTTTTTTAAGAACGTGTACGCCTGATTTCACAATAATTGTCTTTTTGACTTGCCACTAAATTCACCGCAAGAAGCCATTGCACTATTTAACTCATACTCTACTGTTGTGTAAAGAACACCTGAATGATATTGATCTGAACTCTACAGAGTAAATAAACACTTCTTATCCAGCATTCATTCATAAACATAAGCATACAGCATTCCACATGCTAACAGGAAATGAAGTGTTTGCTCTTTCTCGAATTTAACACCTTGATTTATTCATAGTAATTCTTTTATAACGGCATTCAGTAGTTTAATTTCAGTTCTGAGTAATGAAAAGTATATGTACGTACACACCAACCACTTTGAACTGAGATTCCGAACCATTCATAAACAAAGATGTAATGTGACCAGACACGTTCTGCCAGGGCAGCAGGAAATTTATTATTTCCTCTCGCTCGAATTGGCTTATACAAAGTAATTCTTTTATCACGTCATGTCAAACAATTACGTATCAGTTCTGAGTAATTACAAATATACGTACACGCATACATGTCAACCAATAATGATATTCATACAGTGCTTACGTCGCGATTTATTGTTATAATACAGATAATAGTGGTTTTTTATTTCTATTAGAAAAACTATTTGAGCTAAAATTATGGGGTTTTCATGGTTATGTTAGATACACTACTCTCTACCTTCCACATGGATCATTTTTTGCGAAATCTCAATTTTTGTCTTAGCGCGAATAGTATTTCATACAGATCGATTAGGTTGGCGCTCGTTACACAACACTTAGCGGGAATGCAATACGACAACACCGCAGGACTTCCATTGGTTGCTCCCCTAGTAGCACTCAAGGGCAAACATCTTCCCATTTGAAACCCATTATAGTTACCCATTAACAGTTGACAGAGTAAGAAACATAATCAACTCATTGCGCGGTATCAATATCATCCGCAATAGATCGTTGCCGATTGTCTAATAATTACAATGTAATGTTTTCTTCATCTACTTGCGACTACTCCCATCTGCACGCGCTCTACAGCCCAAATAGCTTAACCAATAGGGATAATGTAACGGTACAAATTCATTTTTGTGTATGCAGGGGAGGGAGGCGTCCACGGAATATAAAAGCACTAACTGATGCACTTTGCAATTATAAATCACGGTAGTAATCAAAGTGTTGACACAGTTAGCATGATGCATTTAATTGCGTGATGCATGTAATTGTGACAGCAACCGTTACACGAAAATATTTATCTCATCACTACAATGTTATTTTTGCAACTGCTGTCCTCTACGGTAGCATGTTTGAATGGAATGCCGAATAATGCCAAGCAACGCCCAATGAAACAAGGTCCTCCCAAATATAATCTCAATGACATTGGTCAACGTAAGGCTAAAACATGCATTGGAATACCTTGAAAGCCTTGGTTAAGAGTCGAAAATGTTCACAGATTTTACTGAAGAGCTCTAGCAGAAGAAGTAAATCTATGCCTTTACAATCGATGTTTTCCTATAAATCCACGCCATTGCTGTGCTTAACGTATGGAAGAAGAGCAAGCTGTTAAAATAATATATGAAAGATGCCCGTATGAAATATTTATGACATGTCATTTACGTTGCAAGGGTTATGAAAAGCAGCGAAGATTTACAGCCTACGTCCAGCCGACGAACAAAAGTCAACAACTTGTTTACGAGTAAGGAAAGAAACGACCGGAGCGTCATTCCAGATCACGCCACCAATAATTCTCAAGCCATTTGTCAGCGTAAAATAGTAGTTTTGTTTTCCAAAATGGCAAAGCTTACCATGATTACTTAAGCATGCTGCAAGTATTGTAGCAGAATGAAAATGATTAGCTTTAAGCTTAAGGAGGCTTGGATATATCGTCGAAGATTATATTTGGTAGAAATTACGGATGAATTTCTTATTCTACAATCCTGACTAGAGTTCCTCCCACTTTTTCCTAGTGTGATGAATCTAAGTTTTAAATACTTCACACAACTGACTCTCAGTTCGTTGCAACGTCAATGTTTCCGTATCATAAAGATGAAATATTTGGCTGATACATTTCTTTGTTCCTTCCGACAACTCCATAGAAAATGCTATATTCTGTTCTGCAGTTCTTATAGTTAAAAATGAAAGAGGTAGGAGCTTTAGCAGCAATTCAAAGACATTCTAGAATCACTTGATATCGCCACCGTGGACCGATTACATTGAAACTACCATAATTTTAACATTCCTTCAGTTTATTTTTCTATTTTCTATGTGTTAATGTAGCAGCAATTGTGAATCATGATTTTTCACAATGTTGTATATTGATGGTATACTCGGCATGCTCCTTGCCAAATTTGTTGATATGTGACTTACATTTCAAGGTACTTCTCTATAGTATGCGTTTACTTCTATTCCCCTCCATGGAGAAGGGAACCGTTGAAAAATAATAGTTGAATTGAAGGAAATATTAACTTACACTTTGACGACTGTAAGCTGCTATTGGAGCTGTCTGCTTTAGCTAATTTTAAGCCTCAGCAAAAACATTTATCAAAACATGAACATCCAAATTGTTGGGAGCCTGCAGGCAGGCAGGCAGGCAGGCAGGCAGGTAGGTAGGCAGGCTTCAACCTGGGGGCGAACCGTGAATCGCCCAATATGATAGTGTTTTTTCTTGGTTTTCTTCGGTTTCCAAGTATATAGTTGATCGGGTGTTCATTACCATTACCCAAAGCCCTACCAACAAAATAAAAGAAAGAGAAATAAAATAAGAGGTCCGAAAAACGTCACTACACCTATCTGGGCAATATCACGTTCACTATGCATATGTAACAACCGATTGACAATACCTCCAACTGATTAAGTGAAAAGCAGCCTAGAATTAATACTGAACTGAAGTTAAAATGACCCCGTGACTACGGAAATAAAAATTCTTTACTTCAAAGTGTGTTTATTAAAGTGTATGTTAATAAACTAGCTTTACAAATCTTATGTTGCTATTTGCTTAGTCTTTACCTAGCTCGCATAATTGGAAACTAGAAGGTTGGTTAGAAGTTACAGAGTGAGCTAAATGGGTCCTGCTCCATCTCCAGCTTCTGGGTCCAAGGTTGCGGGTTCAACTCCGGTGGAGGGAATGTGATTAATATTTTTCAGGGCATAACAATTCTTAGGGATGGCAAATAAAGTTGGTGGTGGCGTGGTGCTGATTAATGGTACATGAAAGAAGTCAATCCTTATAATAAGCAATCTGAGTGACGTTCCACATACAATATAAAATGGAATCCCAAGTTACATGGAAAAGTGGAAAAAAAGGTGAACCCGAAGAAATTTAACGAGAGTCCATAAATAAAAATCAATATAATTTAGAGTTAAAAGGAGAAACCTGAGTTCTGAGATCGATGAGTGACGGAGTGATAGGAGGGTTTCAGCTCTTTCTGTCCATTTCTTCTATGCTTCATATTCTTATCATTTCAACCATTGTTTTCCTTCCTTTTTGTGCTCCTCTTTCTATTGTGTTTTCCCGTTTAATTCTTGGCATTCCCCTTCCAAATTTTTCTTCTATATTTTATCTCTTTTACCCGCATAATTTTCCTTTCTTTGTCTTTCTGTAGATATGCCTAAACCATTTCAGTCCTTTGTCTTCTCTAGCTTCAGTTACTGTTTTCACTAATGTTACCTCCTTATTTACCCTCTTACTTCCAATCCTACCCTTTCTAGTGTGTCCCATCTTCATTTCATCTCTCCTCCTGTCTGTTTGCTTTTGAGTTTGTCCAGCAGTGTTCAGATTTCGGTTCCACGTTGAAATATTATTTTTATTATTAACTTACAAGTTTGCATTTTTGTTTTTATGCCAATCAGTTTTTCCCAGATATTATATTATTCGGTAGTATGATCCTGTTATGTAAAATGCGGACACGTATTCCGTTCTTTGGTGTAAATTAGGTGACAGTCTATAAATTCTGTAATGCTCCTGATTTCTGATATAAATATTTATGGAAAAATTGTCACCATCAAAAATGAACTTGCATTTAAATTGACTTACGTTTAGAAAACTCTGATGGCTCTGTATCGTATTCCCCCTGTTGTGTTTATTTCGATCAAAATCAAGAGCTGATAGATTGTTGATTTGACGTATCCACACGATGTGCTGTCAGAACAAGGGCCATTAACACCCATTCCAGCTGTACTTTGAAAATTTCTCGTTACCTTCTTGGGTTCAAAATATAAAGTTTTCTTAGACATCCTTTTGAATAATAGTAGCTATATGTTCAAGGAGTACTTAAATCAGATCGTCGCTTTGCTACGCGGCTCTTTACGCTTAAAAGAGATAGCGCATCTTTGGTACATCTATTTTAGAACATACCTTTATAATTTCTCTACCATGTACATCGTAGATAAGGTATTGCTTTCCACCGAAAAATTCTATACTGAGATTTTAGTATCAAGATATCCCTACTCACACCACCCTTCAGATGGAACATTTTTTGAGATGTTTTATTTCTTAAAACAGCTGTAATGATTTTTATTAAAAATCATATGCTTAAGATACTTTCATAACTGCTAAGCCGTAAAAAAGAGATCAAATCTTATAATAAAAAAATTTAAATCTACTTGAAAATAAAATTTATGTAAATACTTTTTTGTGTGTGAACCATTTCAGACATATTCTTTGCTACTGTCTGAATTTTCTAACGTTTATATTCTTCTCGAATACGAAGTCGTTATTAATTCTTTTAATTTCTTGGAAATGCAAATAAAATAGAATTTCAAAGCCGTCACATATTGTTCAGCTTTAAAAGATTTTACTGTCACTTAAGGCCAATGTTTTGCCACATTCCACTTGTATCTACAAAACATTTAGCAGTAAGGTAATTTCTGCAAATTTTTGTCTAAACTAAATAAGAGTAAACAAAGAAAACCTTTATAAACCACTTCCCGAACTTTAAAAGCACTTAAGCTCCACTTACTTTTGAAATTAGGACATGTTTCAAGGACTCCGCGTCCCCATCGGAAATTAGGACATGTTTCAAGGACTCCGCGTCCCCATCGTCAGCTGATGTTCAACTAGTTCTTCAGGTGACCGCCTCCCACTCCTGGCGCTGTGCAATGAGTTGAATGACGTCATCCACTATTGGAATTTCAAAGTTCATGACTCTCTTTTTATTCTTCAAAATATGTTTATTTTCCCAAACTGTTAATTCTCAATACTTTTTTGCCGGTACCAAAAGTTTTATGTCCTTGGAAATACTATGATTTTTTGACCAGAAATGAGGCTATGACTGATTTATTCGTTTGTTTGTATTTAATACATCGCACGTGTTCATTCAACCTTGTTTCTAGGTTTATTTTTGTTTGTCAAATATAAATTTCGTGGCAATCCTCACATCTTACACTATAAATTCCGGATAGACAAGGCCAACCAACAAACTACCCGGAATTAATAGTGTAAGATGTGAGGATTGCCACGAAATTTATATTCGAAAAACAAAAAGAAACCTAGAATCAAGGATGAAAGGACACAAGCGATGTATTAAATACTAACAGACACATAAATCAGCCATAGCCCATCATTCCTGGTCAAAAAATCATAATATTTCCAAAGACATAAAACTTTTGGTACCGATAATAAAGTATTGGGAATTAATAGTTTGGGACAATATACACATTTTAGAGAATACAAAGAGAGCCATGAACTTTGAAATTCCAATAGTGGATTACGTCATTCAAATCACTGAATAGAACCAGGAGAGGGAGGCGGTCACCTAAAGAACCAGTTGAACATCAGCTGACGATGGGGACGCGGAGTCCTTGAAACATTTCCTAATTTCAAAAGTAAGTGGAGCTTAAGTGTTTTTACAGCTCGAGAAGTGGTTTAAAAAGTTTTTGAATGGTGAAGCTCCACGGTTTATAAATACTTCTATTTATAGTTTTATTAAATAAGAGTACTTTGTACACAATTAGAGGACATCGTGTTATTGAAACGCATTACATTTCTAAGTGCTTGTGGCAACCATTACCGCTAATGGTACAAACCTAAGTGTAACCCATGATGTAACAGCCCTAATTGGGTCTGAGTCTGCCAGCCTCACGCCCACATACGCATGGAAGGGGTGGGCGATTATACAACCGATACGGGCTGGAGATGTGGTCAGCATCTCGGTACATCCAGCCGCAAAGTTGGCTTTCTAGACCAGGGTTCGCTACCCAGCGTAGCTCCTCAACTTCCTCACCGTTCCTATACGCGGGACCTATACGAGGGATGGTATCGATCCTGAGCGCATTCCGAGCGCAGGGAGCCAAAGCATGACCCCTTAGCCCACTACGCCACGGCGCAGGATACCTTTAATTGTAGAAGATTTTATTTCCTTGTTGCTTTCAATCTTCCCTACTTTCTCATCTGAGTACACAATATAGATCAGAGTGAAACAGGTCATCCAATAATTACGTGCGTCATACTGAATACTGTTAAAATTTGCGGTTTAATTTTGTACTCTTGCGAACAGAAACTACTAAAGATGTGTGAAGTCTATTTATAACAACTCGAACGCAACGGTACCTAAATTCCAGTACACCAAACCTTTGAAGCAAATAAGTTGACGAGCAAAGAGTTCCACGTTGGGGTGACAGTTTGAAGCAGCAAATAATGGGTGGCGCACAGTTCCACGTAGGCGGGACAGTTTGCAGCAAATAGTATTTAGCTCAGGGTAAAACAATGAGGTTTCTCTCAGGGTATGCGTGGATATGTATGAGTAAGGATGGTTCTAATGACACTGGAATGCCCGTTTCAAACTGGTTTAATGACTGCTTCATATTATCATAACACCAAACTCGAAGTTGCCGACCAAGGGTTACCAATATCACTGTTTAGAGTTACTATATGTGAAATGCTTATTACTCAATAAAACTTAATTCGTTCTTCAGGTATATATGAACCAACAAATACCTTCTCTCATCGCTTCTGGTCTGCTGTGACCAAGAGCGAAGAAGAGGACTGCCCTAATCGGCTCCAAGCCACCATCTGAGTGCCCTCCACAGCTGTGCGTGGGTATGTGTAACTTTCACTTTCTCGAAGCCCTTTATTCAACCAAAGATTTCCTTTGTGACTATTTTGTCATACCATTAATAAGGGTCTGAAGAATACCCTATTCAAACAAAGTCAAGTGCCACCCTTTAGAACTCTGCTAAGGACACTGTTTCTTACGTTTCTTTTGTTAAAAAAACTATTCACCCCAACTGCTATTCGACTCAACTGCCCCTGTACGTGTTGTAACAAAGAACCAACATTCCTTTGGAATCCACCATGATTCTTTACTTATTTCAATCCTTTAATTTCGGTATCACGTTTTTAATCCTATAATTTACGGTTCTGCAAAAAGAAGGAAAGAATGTTTGTGTTTTCCAAAAGGAGAACTTTATTAGCCAGAGCGACAATTAGGAAAAGATAAATAAATTTGCTTAGCTCAAGTATTTCCGAACGCCATTCAAAAAACCCCAAGCCGCTATAGTCACAATTATTTACAGATTTTATGTGTTTCATTTCTTTCTTTTGGCAATGTCATTTTTTCCTACAAAATATTATTTAAAAATTTAATTTTTCTGTCTATTTTACCACAATTGAGAAAATTAATTCAAACATGATTTCATTAGGAAGTTCGTTCGAGTAGTTTCTGCGGTTGGGCTCGGATTAATGCAAAAAGCAGGTGTTGAAAATGCTTTTTGTTGTCTACTTGATGTTCCATTTTACTGATATGAAAAGAAAAAAATAGTATAGCTATAAGCATACAAAAACCTTCTACACCAGTTGAGTAGAATTTGTAATTCTCTATCGACTAACATACAAGTTATTGGAAAAACATTTTATTTTGCAGCCAAATCTTCCATTTTAAAAATCGCAGGTCTTATGAGGAAGTATAGGTACAAGTTTTATGAGATTTCCGCGCTACGCTGAATTTGCAAAAGATTTCCATCATTAATCATTACGCATAAATGCTTTATGATATGTTGGAAACAGCTTCTAGTCCAGATTTTCTGAAACCACTCTCAATTGCGCTTGCGCTATTCCAGGACCAACACACTGTATTTACAAATACTACATTGTTATCTTAGCAAAACAAATACAGAGCATCGTTTAAATTAAATATCAACAAACGTACAATTACAATGAAATTACCACGGTGGTCATTCGCGACGTAATAACACCTACCTAGTTTCTCCCCAGGCACAAGTTTTCACTTAACAGCAAATGTCTATTTCAATTCAGAGTTGTTATTCTTAACTTAAACTCGCTAACAAACAAACAATTTGCGAGCGTTTATTTTAGGTTCCATACAGCACTTAGACCAACAAATAGTAACATTTTTCAATTAAAAATATATTTAATAACTTCTTTACCCTGTATCTCTTAATTCATGGAAGCGGGGTAGAAACTAACTCTGCATCAGGCAATGAAATTTGCACCATCCAGTAGGAGTCGATTCATGTCTAACTTACGGCACTGAGCGGCATTATAAGACTTACCCCACGTGGAGTAAATCGCGTGATGTGTGCTGGTTTTACTTTACTGCTGTGAGCACATCGGTTGCAGTGTAAATCTAATTATTAAACGGATAATACAATTAAACGTGTAATGAAACATTCAACCAGATACTATTTACTAGATAACAAAATAAAAGCTTTTACATATAAGAATGGATTGTAGTAGACAAAAAGTGAATGAAATACTTCAGAATTTTTATAAAAGATTTAATCAATCAGAAACATTGATCGGGTAGCATTTTTCTCTCTTTCTTGCTATTCCTGTTTAAACCTGATAATAAAGTGGATATATATGTTTCAGCATGTCAACAAACTCAGTATACTTAAGTTCCCCATTCAAAAACTAAATCACTTACGTCGTGGCCTCAGAAAAACACTGCCCGCGAGGAAGGATGAGGTGAGAGAGAGACTGAGGGCGGCCGACCCAAGGAGTCATGACAGCGCAAAGTGTCCCTACTATTTACCATGCTGCTAGATATCCAAGCTAATCCGGAGATACTTTTAGAAATACCCCAACCTCCCATGGGCGGGTATGCCAGCCAGACTGGGTATCGGGAACTACTGCCCCGTCGAAACCAATCCAATCCAAACACATTCCTTACGGAAGGGGCCAGAATGTTTGGCCCGGCATACGTTTAATACCGTCAGAAGTACCAGGAGTGCTAGGGGTCCGCAGTTCTCGCACCACAGTAACTGAAGGGGTTGGAACACTCCCTGCGTAAATAGAAGCAGACCTGAGGGATAAGGAGAAAACGGATTAAGAGGAAATTAGGGAATGGAAAGACGTGATAGATTATAAAATACTTTGGCAATCGCCTGTTAAGCAGCGAAAGCCACGAAAAATTCAACGCCAGACTCGGTGGTCAACGAGAGCTCGCCCAATCTAAGATCTCCAGATTGCTAGCCTTATATGTTATTGCAGAGTATTATGGCTCATTTAAATAAACACTTAGGAAGTATTATAGTACCTATCTTAAAATGTTGGAAGATATTATCTTCTGCAATTATAAATTATAAATCTGGCTCATTTTCCTATTTTAGTACAACTAAAATCAGATGAAGCGTTTAAAATAAATACCATGTGATATGTTAACTTAGTATACAGAAATATTCTTAAACTTACCTGTACGATGGCTGGAAAGAGGCAGAAAGTGGGAGAGAGTCTGGGCCTCCCTGAGGATCAAAAATGGAATTTCTGCTGTTTTCAATTGTGGGGCACAAAAGAGAGAAATAAAATAATGGAACGTCTGCGGTATAGTTCTTTATACCCGACACATCTCTAATGGGACAAATTTAGTATTTGTATCAGTCAGGGCTGTACATTGTCACCCAAATAATATCGAGTATAAATAAAATCATCTAACAGGAAATAATGAAAAAAATTTAAAAATAGGCTACAAAATCCCTGGTAATTAGACTAAAAGGCGAATGTAGTCATACTGTATGAGTTAATAGGCCAAGTAGACGCTTAGGAATCTTTCAATATTCGATAAATAATAACACCAATTGTTATCAAGAAGTGGAACCGAGATTGTCAATGGCAAATGAAAGTTTTAATAGAAAAAGATGTATTTGATGTGGTCCCTTAAAGAAACGAGTAAAGTGCTTTGTATGGAAACGTGAACGAATGCTACAAAATGTGATGTAACGAATTACTGGAAGAGCACGTTGAACATGAAAAATGACATTAAATATTTTAGACAGAATAGGCTGGACGGGGACTGTTGTTGATCGGAATAAAGAAAAGGAATGATGCTGGAGACTAAATGAAAAGAAGTGCCATGAGATGTACTGGCTGATAACTGATCACAGTGTATAGAAAATGTCTAAAGGAAGAAAGAATAGAGGAGACTGTGAAGGACCTACACTTCGGCTGTGATATATTGATTGTCTATAGAAAATTATAAAAAGACATTGTATTTTATACCAAAGTAGCAACATATTTCGAAAGAAATTAGACTGCGGAGAACTGTTAGCAGCCCAATGCCCAAGAGGCCTCTTTGGTTTTTGCGATTTGCTTGTTACCTGTGCTCGAGCAGCGGTGTCGAATAGAGTTAAATAATGAAGGGGAGCAGTGGTGTAACGCCATTGTAGATGGACCGCGTATGATTTGCGATGCACGTCAGCAAATGTTTGCCGCTAGCAGGGCACAACTACACCATTAGCCTTGCGAGATTGACCACCATGTGTGTACTCAATGTTACTAACTACTGCTGTCCATTACCCGCCTGTTTGTTTTCTTGGACACACCTGCTGTATGTTTTATAGAGCCCCGATGACGTACAAACTTGACTGGAGGGATGTGTAGAAGGTGCTTGGATGACGTATTGTCATGTAGAGCTGCTTGTAACCAGTTTCCTGGCTTCTATAGCAAAAGGCCCTGACAATAAAACATTAATGGGTCTCATAAACATGCAAAATTACAAAGTGTGTTTTTAAACGGCAGATACTTCGAATTCTACACTAATTTTTATATTTATTGGGCTCAAATTCTCAAATGCTTACCATTTTAAACAAAATCGCAATATATTCTTATATTTCCTATATTTAAAATCACAGTTGATGTAGTTAGGAAATTATTTGAAACAGACGTTTTTCTTTAGGCTTAGATGCTGCTAGGAGCATTGATATTTCTAATGAAGATCATGCGTATTTGCAATTTTGCTGCACTCAAACAAGTCATCGCTTAGACTAAACAGATATTGTTCAGGTCAAATTTAAACACCCTTGCTTTCTAAAATACTGAAGTAACGATAGCTGTGTGTATATATATATATATACCACGTTTGAGGGGTTGCTTAGACGTGAAACTCTCATGCACGAGTTGGCGGATCCAATAAGGTGTGGCAAACTGGGCTAGTAATTACAGCACGTCGCAATGGTCTCCCTTATTATCTTCTACAAATCATTGCAAGTTTTCTTACAGATATAACTTTTGTGGTTTTCATTGCTGGTTTAACAGTCACCCGACAGCCCATCTTAGCAGGTGTCCCTCAAGGTTCAGTACTAGCACCACTCATCTTTAATAGCTACACATATGATCTTCCTGCTATAGCTCCAATTTGCACAGCTCTATATGCCGATGACACTGCTCTCTTTTATTCCCACTGCGATATCCGTCACGCTATTCATGAACTACAAACTGCCCTGGATCGACTAGTACACTGGTTCTCTAACTGGCATATTTCCCTTAACACTAACAAGACAAAGGGATCCTCCCTCACTACAGCTGCTCGGAGAACAACTCTCATGGTTACAAACCAGTGTGCCAGTGAAGTATCTTTGGGTGCTACTGGACACTCGCCTAACTGGAACGCCCACATTTGTCGGTCTGTTACACTCGCGTCTGCACGGCTCTCAAAACTGTACCCATTACTCAACAGGTGCACCTCACTTGGTTATGAATCCTCCCTTCTTCTTTACAAATTTCTAGTCCATCTCATTTTTACCTATGCAGCTCCAGTCTGGGGTGGCACCAGCAAGACTAATCTCCGCCGACTGCAGGTATTACAAAACAGGATGCTGCGTACAGCTACAAATGCTCCATGGTTCATCAGAAACCAACAACTTCATCACGAGTTTGGTCTTCTACCCGTTCACCAGTACATCCGCCAGCTGGCACGACATTTCTTTTACCAGCTCCAGGAGGTCCCTGGAGCTGTTAGGTACAATCTTGGCGCTCGTACTCGCCAACCATCTCGCCTCAAGCGCAGACTGCCACAAGATCTCCTCCTAAGTGACCTCTCCAATACAGACGACCCAGACGAGTGATACCTATCAAACTTAAAGACCTCAATTTGTGTTATAGTGATCCTGCCATATTTAGCTAGAGCAGTCGTTCACTGCTGCCTCAATTGTTACGTGTACTTAATAACAAACATCTGTAAAGCATATTTGCTAATAGATGGATAATAATAAAAAAAAATGAGTTGGCGGATCATGCCGCAGCCGAAGGAGCATAACTCGAGCACTATCAACACACAATTATAAACACTGAATAAGCTAACTCAGGAAACTATTTTATTTATTCATACACATAGAACTATTATTAGTAAAGATATGCCTTGCTTCATAATATTATGAGTGTCTTTATTATTGTACTCGACACTCACATGAAGCAAAGCAATTTATGACTATTTGTCATAACAAAATCCAAATTCTGCTGAGCTGAAATATTTTAATTCTCAGGTATTTAAGACTTCTGGAAGTCGTTTTACCCTGATTTATAGGTTTCTTTCGTAGGCATAACCTTCCTATTAATTAGTTTTTTTTTTTTTTTTTTGCACGTCACCTACACAGGAGTTACGGTTCTTTGGGTGAAATAAAAGCCGACATTAAAAGAGTATAGGCTTATAATTTTTAAAATAGGTAACTGGTCAGAAAGATCAACAACTTGTTGGAGGTGTTGTACAATTCATATGTGTGAGAAACGCACATCTGGTTTCACAACGAACTCCCAATCACATTTGTCCCATGGAATATAGTACAAATCAAAGAGGATCTGTTTCTTAGAATCCTAGTGAAGCAGGATTTCTATGTTGGAAGTACAATTCCTTCTCTTCTCGTGTGAGTGTTTGCGGTTATCAGTTTCTTCACCATTTGTATCATCTTATTTTAAATAAGAGTCATGAGGTCTCTCGTTTTCAGATGTGGTTCAGAGTGAAATAAATACAATTTTGGGAAAGTCCAATTTTGTAACAAATAGTTTAATTGTGTTATCTGGATTACATTTTACTTGAACTTTCTTTCCTAGTCAATCATTGCATATCAATAAATTCTTACTTCTTTAATAAAAAGATTCCATTAATTACATAAAACTCCTTACTCCTGCACGTCTACTCATCACTAAGAAGATTACAGAACACATTTCCTTATTAAGATATTGATTTTCCGTTACTATGCAAAACTTTTCATCTTTTCACATCAAGCAAGATTATTGACTTTCTTTTCTCAGTAACGTTCATCATTTGTTTTTATATTGTCCTTACATGGCCCACTAAATAATCAGATCGGAAAGTAACACTCATTCAAACAAAAGACTCTCGTTACACTAGTAATCTTTTTCTTTGCCCAAATGTACCTTGGATTTCTTTTCTTTTTTTTTTTTTCATTTACGTCCGCCCCAAAATTAAGTTATATCGTACGGTGAATGAAATGGGTGAAATGATGCTCAAATGAGTCCAGGGTCCATTAAGCTTAGGGTTACCCCACATTCGTATTGAAGGATAAGGGAAAACACCGGAAAAAACCTTATCTAGGTAACCCATCTTGACCGATATTTGAACTCGCGACCTCTTGAACGTGAGGCAGACATGCTACCTTCTACGCATTTGCAATTTGGGGTAAAATGCCCCGCATAGTCCAACCGTATCGTAAAGATCGGAACTTTAAGTAATTGATGCTTTACGGGCAGCAAGTGCTTAGAGTAGAAGAACAAAACAGCTTTCTCATTAGTTCAATGTCTGGTGGAATTAGAAATATATATATATATATATATATATATCCAACATTGACTATACATTACAGAAATGTTCCATTCACTCTCTTCTATTCTCTAAGTTATTGGGTCACAATGTCCGGGATATCTGTATATAAGCTTCTCAATTAATTGAAATATTTTATGTGCGCCATTTTGGTATAAAATGACATAGTGACAAATGGAAAGGAGCGATCTGTTCCGTAGGTTCATTTCCTGGATGTGAAAGTTCTTGCCAACGATCCCAACTATGCTTTAAGTAATAGATTATTTATCTAATGCTTAATGACTGAGCCAAACATCTGCTGTATTTTCAATATCATTTTTAGGCTTTCCTTGCAAAGCGAGTAGATTTTACGGTTATAGCCTCATATTCGGAAGATCCCGGGTTCGACTCCCATCGATCGTGCAATCTGAACATGGGTTTCCGTGTGGTTTTCCGTGATTGGAAGGTGAACTTTGGAATGCTCTCTCATATAGATATCATGATTTCCTTTCCATCATCTCCCTTACATTTGCTCCCTTATCATCTTTCTGGTGAGCTTCTAGGTTTCTTGGCATATGGCGATGTCTGATAGATGGCGCGGATGATTGCTGAAAGGATAGAGCATTCCCCATGTTCGCTAGAGGTTTGCCTAATCGACGGGTTGTTCATCCTACTCTCAAGGCAGCTCCAACACGGGGCGGAACTTCAAACCTGGAACTCTTAAGGATTGCCGCGTGTCTTTGGGCCTATCCACCTGTGGACTATAGTTTTCTGTTGTTGGTTTTTTCGCTTCATCCCTTCCCTGATAGCCACAATATATCTAAAGAGATCGCAGTAAGCGAGGAGTTTTCTTTCGTTGTATAACCTACGGCATCTTTCTTTCTTTTCTTTTTTTTTTGTTTGTTTTAGGCCGCGCCGTGGCTCTGTGGTTAGACCGATTGGCTCTCACGAAGGCGGCCCGGGTTCGATCCCAGGCGACCGCAAAGTGAGATTTGTAGTGGACAACACGGCGCTGGGACAGGTTTTCTCCGGGATCTCCGGTTTCCCCCGCCATCTCATTCCACCGGTGCTCCATCTTCATCTCATGTATCATCTCATCTCATGTGGTGCCGTATGTAGTAAAAGCAGGCGTTAAACACTACACATTTCATTTCATTTTACAGCATCTTTAAGCCCTGTTGTTTAACAAACAACGCAGAAAGGAACAACTTTTTCCAATCGAGATTGAAAATATCACATGAGTACACACATTGGAAGGAAAGAAGGAAGCACTTAATTAGTCAAAAAAAACGATAGGGAGTGGAGGAGGAACAGAGAGAGAGAAATGTTCTTGCAACTACGGACTATGCCAAGTGATATAATTCGAACAAAAGACTGTCAACAGCTAAAGGATAAAGGACATGACTACTAGAGTGGCAATTAGAGTGACATAACAGCAACAATTCACAGAAATGTCTGAGTAAAGTTCGCATTTATGTTTTAGCATTGGGAACAATAATAATACCAAGATAACCAAGTAGTTGAAAAGAGCCAAAAGTTTGAGTGCTTTTCATCTGTTTTATTTATGCGATGAAATTCTTATAAAATGTTTATAAACATGCCATTGCGCTTGCTTTACCTCTTACTCTCGCACTCTCACTCCCACATTCACCCTCTCTTTATCTCTCTCTCTCTTTCTCTCTCTCTCTCTCTCTCTCTCTCTCTCTCTCTCTCTCTCTCTCTCTCTCTCTCTCTCTCTCTCTGGGCTGATTCTGCGGCCAGAAAACATATTTGTTACCAAGCATTGCTTTAGTTAACTTACGAATTCCAAAAGATTAGTTTTCTTTCTAATGCAGTATATATACAACATTGTACTTATTTGCAATCTTACTATCTTTGTGTTTACTAAAGCAGCAGCAAACTGAAAATTTTCTATCCCTCTACCCCTTAGCTACACCAAATATCTATGAAGCAACTTGGATTATAGAGAATGGGACGCTGAGAGCCAGTAAACAGAGTCCATAAACAACTATATAAAAAGAACAGTACTCTGGAGAGTATGATATGGTCAGTGCCCCTCTCCTTCCAGTGTATGTGCTTTTCTCCACCAGGCATACTCAATGAAGTAGTAGCTACTTAATTGGCCCCTCAACGACCTAATGGGGCTGCAGAACCCCTCGGCCAGGTCTCCCGGCGGGATAAAATCCCTACGCTGGTACTCGGAACCGAATCCGGGTCTTTTACATGGTAAACAACAATATTAACATCACGCTAAGGAGACGACCAAGCTGAGTAACGGAATTTTACCGCTGTGCTTCCTGCTAACTTAGTGTGCGTGATTCGATATTTAATTATTAGGACTGGTCATTAGTCGCTGTATTATCGCTAGGTACCCCAACAAAATCTAAAAGAATACTGCGGTACTACTGCTAAAATTAAATAAAGCATTGCAGAATTCCATAGATTAACAAAACATCGTATTGTACAATGCAATGTTAAAATTTCTACACGGAAGATACGCTTGCAAAATTTAAAATACACATAAGTGCCTATTTAGGTTCACATTGGCTTTATGCTTAGATTGGACTAAAAGAGGAGTTATGGGCTAAAAAATAAACATTTAAGATGCTTTGTATCACATCTAAATGAAATAAAACAGAGTATTTAAGCAGCCGGCAGTGATATTGGCTATGAAAAACAAACTTCGAACTGGAAAGTAGTAACTCATGGAGTACCCCAAGGTTCCGTGTTAGGGCCCTTGTTATTTCTGATCTATATAAACGACCTCCCACTTTATATAAAGGACATTGCAAGTACAGTTCTTTTCGCGATGACACTAGTGTCCTGGTGACCAGTACAAATTTACACGAGTGTATAATTAAAATGAATTATGTTTTGAACTGTATGTCATGCTGGTTTAAAGCGAACAAATTATTTGTGAAACTAGACAAAACAAAAGTGGTCAAATTTATAACCTGTCGTACGTCACATATTCAAATAGAAATCGGGATTAATGATATGTTAGTAGAAGAAACTGACAGCATAAAATTTCTGGGCCTTCAAGTGGTCAGATGTTTAGATTCGAAAGCTCACATAAATTATATCTTACCTAAACTCAGCTCTGCCTGCTATGCTATCCGAGAGCTGGTTAATGTGAGTTTTATTGACACACTTTAATTAGTATGTTATGCATACTTTAACTCTATTATGGAATACGGAATATTATTTTGGGGCAACTAAGTAGAACGTAAAAAAGTATTTATTATGCAAAAGAAGGTTATAAGAATCATTACTAACACCCACAACAGATGCTCCTGTAAAGATCGTTTTAGAAGATTGAAGATATTAACGCTTCCTTGCATCTATATATTCTCCATCCTTAAATGTTTTGTATGCAATCGTGCCTTATTTGCAACAAATAGTGTAATTCACAGAATAAACACTAGACAAAAGTATAATATCCATTATCCCAGTGCTAAACTTTCTTGCTTCCAGAAAGGTGTGTATTATAAAACTATCAAAATATTTTATGCACTTCCTAATGTTCTTAAAGAAAAAATTGATAATTTCGGTGCTTCTAAAAATGCTGTTAGAGAGTACCTTTGCTCAAAATCTTTTTATTCTGTACAAGATTATCTGAATGACAAATTATCCTGATAATGCTTCTGTAGCTCTGTAAGTAGTATTTAACTGTTCCAATGACAAATCATTACCAATAAATCTTTGTTGGATTTTGAAAGTTTATTTTTAATGTATATGTATTTAAAAAATACCAAAGAATGGTGTCCAATGCAAAAAGGTTGAGACGTACTGGCATAAGCCAAGTGAAAGCTGAATTAAAAAGGGTTTGATTTTGTATCATATATAATTATCCCTGCTTTGTTTTCCATAATGTTGTTCATATTGCCTGTATACTATAATATGTGTCTTATGTTAACTTTTGCACATATATATGCTATTAAACTTTATATCTCTGGACATGTTCAATGTTCACAGCCCTTTCTGGCTTCAAGTGAACCTACTGAACGCAAATTAATCTGATCTAATCTAGTATGAATGGCAATTTATGGGTATTTAGATATTTTTCAAGGTATTATTCACATGAGTCATTTAGTAACATTTTAAAACGTACATAAAATGAAAGTAGTGTATGTTAAAAGTTATTAAAATAATATTTGAATACTGACTGAAAATTTTAGCACCACAGACTTGTTAAACGTCATTATTTTCACTAAAGTTTAAATATACTTTAATCTGAGTAGAACACAATATTTTATCCTCTACTAAAATGTAAGTACGTGTGATTATCTTAAATATGCATATTTATCCTGTTGGATGGAAACATAATGGTCCTACTGCTGAGGAGAATAAAAAATGTAGTTACATCTAGGGATGTTTGGGATTTTCAAACACCTATACTTCCCTCGAATAGGACGTTGTTGTTATTCCTTTTATGTCCTGGCCAGTAAAGCTAATAGAATGGTATACTTTGCTATGTAGTACTGTATTCACCTATAAAGAAGTGTGATAAAACCATAACTACAAACGTTCATTTCGGCAGAATAAGAGTTTCTAGAAGTAGTTTTACAAGAGTGAGTAGAGGAAGTCGTGTGAGAGAAATATAAAATCTTTGAACACTTTTCACGTTTCATTTAGAACGTCAACAAAATTGACATGATATGAAATAAAATAGAATAATTTTTCTTGAGTTTTCATATCAAAGTGTAATTACTTCAACTGTATAAAGCTAGAAATATGTGAGAGCCAGTGGAAAATGTTCCATGTGAACCAAAGCTGACTGAGAAAACATTGGAAATGTAGCTTAGTTTCGTAAGGCTTACGGGAAGTTGGACGGCAGTGCATTCCTCCGTAGACAGTTATACGATTGTGAGTAATAAACCCACCTTTATCGCACATTCTCAATAAACGACCAGAGCTCCGATGTGTCGGGCCGGCCGAGAAACCCATTACAAAGATTGCCGATGTGTTAAGTCGGCGGTGTACCATAAAACCATGTAATTTATTTATGTGCTGCAGCTGGTAATGTAATGTGTCTTCCATCTCTTTCTTTTCCAAGTAAATACCTTTAATTTTTCTGGAGAGGTGGGGAGGTTTAGAAAAGGGAAGTGTGTGGCAACATAAATTAAGGAAGGGCGCTAAGACCTTCACTTGGGTGGAGATATCGTTCTTTACAACGACTTGCGTTTCCCTCCACTCCACACGCAGAAATGACCTCTCATTCCCTCCACATGGCTGGACAATACATCTTCAGAGACTTGTACTGTCTGCTCTAGAAGTTATAGAGCTAAATACTTACCCTCAAGAGACAAGAGTGCAGTAACCCTCAGCACAATGCACCTCAGGCTCATAAGGGCATTACTCCGCCAATTTCAGCCAGTGTTCTGCAAGCCGAGTAAATAAAATGGGACTCTAGGAACCTTAGTAGTTAACGAGTGTCCATAAATAAAAACAATTGCAATTGCTAGTAGAAACGGATGAAATGAAGGAATCGCAGGAGCCTGTAGGCCACAGAGGTGCGGAAGTCCCCGACATACCCAGGTTCAAATACTGCCTGCAAAATCGCATTATATTGCTAATTTCTTGTCCATCATGACAGAGATTCTAGTATTTCATGCTGAGGCTCACTATTGCGTATGACGCCGGGAAAATAAGATAAAGTACCCTAGAGACCGTCACAGTCCATCACAGGCAGGACTAAAACCTCGGTGGATTTCCAAACCCAGACAGTTTCTGCTTCTGGCGGACTTCCAGGTCGCGAGGAATGAACCCGTCGTTAGCCATCTGGACGCGACTGGCCAAACAGTTCCCTCTGGAAGGGTAGCAGGCCGAACATAGCGTCTCCCCTCCGTCAAACACTATTTCTAGATCGCAAACATCATCGCACCGCAGCATTACCGGCGAGTTCACTGACTCTTGCTATGTAGAAGGATTGGATAAAGAGGATGGAATCAAAGGAAGTGAACTGGGGGAGTGTTAGATAAACATCCTTCCTAAACTTCGTCTATCAATCCAGCAAAGTACAGAAAAAAAAATGAAAGAAAGTAAAAAAAGACGAGGTCTCATTAATGAGAATATAACCACTATCTCCCAAAACCGGGCCACAGACACTACCGTCTGAGGCATCCCGTTCGGTTGTTGATGATTTCAGTAGGCACTATTTCTCTTACGTGCCGATTCATAATTTCGTTGTATTTATTCTAAATTAGAAAAGGATTTTGGAGTGAAAAATGAAGAATATTTGTACCACTGTACGTGCACAGTTACCTACTACTCGCATGGCTATGATTTGTTTCATTCGCGGCAAATCATTACCTGAACGCAGCAATAATGATTTTAGTTAACACTTCCAGTTTTAAATAACGCAATGATCCAATCCCACAATGCATTACAGCACAATGTGAGTGTTGTATGTCCAAATACAGTCAATTTTGTCGCACAAATATGTGGAAAAAATAAACACGGCTATAGCCTTCACCAAACACTTCTGTATTAATGTGTTTCAAATAACTTAAAAGGATATTAAATTTTTATACATATATACAAATGTTTAACGATTTCATCACTTACAGCGCGGATCGAAATGAGTAATTCAACCCCCTTTTCAAAAATTTGTGTAGGTATATTGTAGTTGTTGACTGACATATAGTTTAAAATTTATAGTCATAAAATGGGATATAACACTACAAAACTTCAAACTGATAAATACGTAACATATGAAGCTATTAACAGTGAGGTAAGCAAATATATACAAATATAATGCCAGGGCTGTTCAATAAAGAAAGAATGATCGCAATACTTTTTTGGCAATGTACCTTTACTCTTCCTCATAATTTTGATGGCCCTTCTCAAAATAGTCTCCACTGAATGCGATGCACTTGTCCCAGCATTTGTGCCAGTCTTTAAAGACATGCTGGAAACCATTTTTGAGAGATCATTCAAAATCGCCTTCGCCACTGCTTCTGATGATGGATAATGCCTCCCACGAAGGCGTTTCTTCAAGTTAGGGAATAGAATAAAGTCACATTGGACTAAATCCGCACTATAAAGAAGGCGAGGGATGCACTTCACGTTGATTTTTGCAAGATATTCAGCAACAACATTGGCAATATGCGGCCTCGCATTATCGTCATGCAGCATCCAGCCTGCTTCACGGAAATGTTGTCTTCTGCGCCTGATATGGACTTGCAATGCTTTCAGGACATCCCTGTAGTATTGTCCAGTTACTGGTGTGTGTGCAGGTACAACATGCTGATAAACCACTCCATGAATACCAAAGAATGAGATGATCATAACTTTCCCAGCAGAAGAAACCACTTTTGCCTTTTTGGAGGTTGGTGATGAAGGAGATTTCCACACTGAGCTTTGCTTTTTGCTCTCAGGATCAAAATGATGTAGCCAAGTTTCATCAGCAGTGATTACGTTTGAAAGAAGCTCCGGATCTTCCTCTAACATCAACTTTAGCTACATGTTACCTCCATTGCAGTGGTAGGCGATACTGAACATGTCTGAACTTGGCTGGTTCTCACAGGCAGGAACCAGGAGTACCGACAATGAAACTACTACGGCGTGTTTGTTTCACATTAGGCTAACAGAATGAATTTTAGTGCGAAAGATTATGACCGTAAAAATATTATGATCATTCTGTATTGAACAGCCCTCGCAATTTGTAGCATAATTCACTGATCTTAAGATAAGTGAAGTTTTTTATATTACAAATTATTATATTTGTATACTTTTAAACTGATGTTTATTATCTAGTAAATAAATAAACATTCCATTAAAATCGCCTGTATAACATCATTAAAATGCAGTTTGCACAGTATTCCAAATTTAAGGGCGTCTCCTCTATGGAGAGGGTATCCTGTTTGCCCAACCACCGCGTCCAGTAGCCGCAGATATGGGAATGCAGGGGTCAGCACGCCGATTCCCCGGAAGTAAAGCAACTACTTCATCTCCTCATCGTTTAGGGACTCTACCTCCAAGCTGAAAAACAAATAAAACCATTTCATCTTGTACCACAGACAAATGCTGAAACAGATGTTTTATACTATGAAGACCGATCTTGGGTTCCATGGGGTTCCATTGGGGAAGCCAAAGGGCACTGAACATCAGCGACGACAGCACATTGTCTTCCGGCACTCCAACCGTTATAGATCAAAGCGAATCCTCTCTGCACTTTTACACTGCGCTCGGGAAGGTTTGGCAGATCCGCAGTTCAGACTGTTCCTTTAGATCTCGTCTGTACTGTACTTCAGCACACCTTAGAATGTCCATAGTGAAAGTATTTCTAGATACATTGGTTCTTAAAACTGCTGCAAATAATCAGATATAACTGAATTGAAATTTCAAAGCAATGGAGCGGATCCCCTCCTTGTGGGTTGGATTTATATCACACGAGGCGGTGACATATCTGAAGTTGGATTCGCCCCTTCATGCGGTCTACGCCCCCACACGCGCAAAAGTTTCGCGCTCCCTCGGTGTGGCGACGCATGTAGAGGCCAAGCCTTACCTTGATGTAGAAGCGATGAACCTTTCGTCTAAAAGCCGTGAAGATGAAGTTCTCGAATATTTCTGTAAATCCTCTCTCCGGCAGCTGCGGCGAGCGATGAGATGTGAAACTTCTCAGGCGTGGTATCGATACAAAAGGGATGTAACTTTTGGGCAACTATGGAATAAAATAATTTACACCGTTTCAATTTACTTGGAATTATATTTCTCGACATCATTTTCTTCTTTACATGCGACTTTTTCCACTGATGTATATACCCCTTTACTATATATTAATTTTCTCCTTTTATTTATAAATTGTGCAACGGTTTTTTACTTAAATTATTTATTGTAGTGTCTTGTCTTCGATGTATATTTTAAACTTTTACTAAACGTTCATAAATGATGAACTCCAAGAACTTCTCGTAGTTACAAGAAGTATTTTACCGAAAACGCGCCTACCCTCTTCGAGAGTTAAAGCCAGAAGAAAAAGTTTAAGAATAAGATCATTGGTTCTTTTTTCTGTTTTCGTTGCTAATTCTGATTGGTCCTACGTCACAATTTGGGATTTCAATAAACCTAAGCATTTGTTGCATCATCTATACGGCTTGCTTGGTTATTAACTTAAGTTGTATTACAGATGGCCATGTCTACTTAATATTTCCATATATGCAATATCAGCTTCAGCATGCTACATTGGTTTGTTCTGTAGTATCTACGTCAATTCGACTAAAGATCTAAAAAGCCTATTCTCGTGCATTTGTTATTCACTATTGCCCTTTGGTATACAGGATGTGTAAGAAATACTTCTGACTTTACAGGAATTATGCTAGACAGAGTGTCTAAAGCCCTTCCGTTTGGACAGTTGTTCATATTGGGTTGCATTCGGTGACCGGTGATTCGCGATATCCATGGAAGATTGGGTGTGTCTAGACGTGGTTGTGAAACGCCTCAGTGTCCGTTACTAACCTGGAAAGCTAGTAGGTGGTATGCTAGAGCTCTTCTTCTTTGGGGTTGACATACGTAAGTGGCCTATCCACTTCCGCCTGTTCACGCAAGAGGGAGGGCTTTTCAGCTTCAAGGTATTGCCCTAATGGAAATCCCGACGAAGAGGAGCGCCACTCGGTTGACCCCTTTCTGGTGAAGAAGGGGGAGTTTAAACTCCGGGTCGGCTGTCGCTCCGAAACTCTTATCTCAGGATCATATGGAATTTAAAGCCAGCATATAGTGTCTAGTTCTTAAATAGTTGACAATTGCTGTGCAACACACAGACACACACAGACACACACACACACCCACACACACCCACACACACGCGCACACGCACACACATACACTGCAATTTTGTCGCCATTAACATGAAATATGTAGAAAAATAAACTTTCTGGCTCGTTCTATACTTACAATAAACAACCAAGTAGATAAGGTCATGAAATATAGCAGAGTATATTGTTTTAATATTTCATTTGTATAGTCCCTTTAAGCTTTGACGCAATAGAATGAGTGGAGGAAAGGAGTTCCACGTTGGCGCGACAGTTTGAAGCAAATGGTGGTTAGCGCAGGATAAAGCAATGAGATTACTCTCAGGGTATGCGTGGATATGTATGAGTAACAATGGTTCTAATGACACTGGAATACAAGTTTCAAACTGATTTAATGACTGATTTTTTTATCACCACATCAAACTCGAAGTTGCCGACTAAGGGTTACCAATATATCACTGTTTAGAGTCACTGTAGGTGAAATGCTTATTACTCGATAATATTTAATTCGTTACGTATGAACCGATAGATCTTCCCTGATCTGCCTTCGACCAATTCTGAAAAAGAAGACTGCCTTAATCGGCTTCACGTCGCGGACTGTGTGACCTTACTTGGCACAACTGCGCGAGGTTGTGTAACTTTCACTTCTGGAAGCCCTCTTTTAACACAAACATTCCCTTTGTGACTATTTTGTCCATTGTGATTGTTGGTCTCGGTCATGCCATTATTAAGCGTCCGAAGAATACCTATTCAAACGGAGTCAAGTGTCATTCATTTACAATTAATTCCTGCTAAGAAACCCTCCTTCTTACGTTTGTTTTGTTACACAACTCAACTCAGCTGCACGTGCATTCGTTTCACAAAGATACAAGATTTCTTTAAAATCCATCACGATTCTTTACTTATTGCAATCCTTTAATTCCGGTATCAGCTTTTATGCTTATATTGAGGGTCATTCTGTTGAAAAACACTAATGGTGTTGCCGATTTTATTGGTAAGCTATATTGTGTTGGATGTTATTCCACTTCAGTTTTAAACATACATTCACTTGCACATTAATACTTGCAGACTCTGTACACAGAAAATATTTTTGTACGCAGTATTAATTGTTCACACACCGACTTTCCGATTTGTTTTTGCATTTTAACTCTATTTCAGAAAGTCTCAAAACATGTATTTCGTGTGAAATCTCGATATCGAATTTTAGGTGGAATACAATACTTCCTCTCCTTATTGCAAGTACCTAGTACAGAAAGTAAAAATGCAAAAGCACAAATAAGGTAATTAGCCCATGACACAGCAGTGATGCCTGAAGTCCGGTTATAATGGTAACACAAGTTTCTCAGGACTGCGCTGACATTATGAAACTCTTGATGAAGCTCATGTGCTTGAAATCCCTGGGAGATCTGATATAGACACCTCTACCATGTAGTGTGGTTGACAGAAAGTCGTAAACATGACGTATAGACAACGGTGGAATGTTAGCCTCCGTAACACCGCCTTCACAGTCATATTACCATGAAGGCGGTGGCTGCACAATGTCCAAATGTCACAGTTGGTGATTTAAAACAAGAAAGCGAGGGGACAGCCTCATCAGTGCTTTGACTCTTACACTTCAGTAACAAGGGTTGGTCTCTGATTATACAGTTCTACTAAACGAACAGTTACGAGTAAGAGAGAATATGGCATAGGAATCTAAATTAATCGAAAAAAACATTCCTGAACACAGTTCAGGGCAACTGAACATAGTTTTAAGTAGATCAAGCAACACAAAATTAAAATTTTCATTTCAGGTATGGTGGAAATGTGTGTGAATAGGCACATGTCCATTTATAAAGAATGGCACATAAACTTGGTTCTTCCAATAGATCACACGATTATCCGATTATATCTTTATGTCGTCTTTCTGATCTCGAAAGTTCTTTCAGGCCGTTTCTAGCAGAACCTCTTCCAGAGGTTTCAGCTATATATGACAGTCGATCATGAAGTCACTTGAGCCGAATCTAGTCGTCGGTATAAGATGACTTCAACTAAGTGTGAACAGTTTTTAGTAGACAGTGGAAAGTGAGAGCTGAGTGGACAGTGCCGAGTGCAGTTCAGTTGTGAGTTGTGACTCAGCAGTTCAGTGGTGAAAAGATCAGTTTTGTTTTCTTCTGAAAGGTTTCAACAATCTCAATCTCAATATGTATACCTATGTGGATCTACATGCAAACGCTAGAACATGCAAGAACACTTCAATGTAAAAATCACCGTAACAAAATAGGCATACCTGTGACATTTATGCTTATTGAAGTGGGGAAAATGCCGCTTACATAATTTTTTCCGGGAGTTTCTAATTTATACCTCAATGTCTTTCTTCTTTAAAATACTTCTCTTTCCCAATCTTAACCTTAATGCCCTTACTGATACCTACAGCACGTGAAGTGCTATCCAGCACTTAGAGAATGGAATACTAGACTACCCTTTCAATTTCTCCACATCGAAGTATTCTCTCACAGAGCATATTATTTCCCGTGTATGTCCTTTAATTGAAATACCGTTACCAAATACAGTTTTATTTGGTTCCCGAGCACGTTCAGGTTTTCATTTGTCACTACATTTAGACATAATTAAACATTAATTAAGCACAATTGCAAATGATCACAACACGCGTACAGATACATGAACTCATACACACGTAAACCAACGAAAATTGCCACAAATAAAATGCAAGGTAACTTGCCAGTACAGGATCTCTAACTGTGAGAGAATTTTGTTTATGCAGCGTTATCAGAAGAGAAATAAAAACCTAGGTATCGTATTTACTGCAGCATTTGCGTAACTCGCTCGCCCACAAGTCATGCTAAGCACGTGTTAGAATATCGGCAACCAAGGTTTAGCGTTTAACATTGTCATGGAAACGTCTCGACTCTAATTGGTCCCTCTAATCGTTACCATGACAACCGTTATGACGTGCTCATCCCCTCCCATTTATTTAGAGCGTTCTTCCATGTGGTTACTAACTGTCAATCCCATTCTAGTTTGGCGACTAGTATAATTGTGAGAATTTGGTGGGAATATGTGTCTAACATTAACAAGAAATACATATTAAAAATCTCATTTGATAATGTTATAAAACCATAGTATATGGATTCCAAGTTGACGTTAATACTATTGGGGTGCTGAATGCAAGAGCATTTCTCCTGGCGAGGGACTGTACCTACATTATGCAGTATTCCCCCTTGCAACCCTCATCTTGCATCAAGAGACACATTCTGACATCAACTTATCCTACCATCTTTCCTGTCGAGAAAGGTGTGCTTAAGCAGAAGAAGACCGAAGTACCCTCACGATTCAAGCTGAAGATGCGTTCTTACACACTTGTTCACAGTTATTGAGTTACTCCAGGAATCTCAGATCTTAGGAGACCTCAGAACCCACTTTTTTACTGAAATCTCGGTCTCGAATTTGCTGATAGAATGAATTATTCCTCTACCTTTAAAAAATTAGAAAACGATAAATAAATAGAACCCTACGGGCAAACACTCAAAGCCTATGCATAATGGCTGCACTGAAATTAAATTACGTCAGCAATTGCCCTTTTGTACTACCATTGAACAGCTGTCATATTCACAACTGCTTACCTAATAACGTCAATCCTTTTTCCGTACCCAATCTTAGTCCATTGAACAAAAGAAAAGAAAATTGCGTGATTCTCGAGAACAATTCTTTCGCCTACATTGGCCAGTAGATCTAATGCTATCTCTTAATATCCTTAAGTAGACGCGCTGGCATTTTCAATATTTTTATGAATATTTGGCGAAAAATAAAAAACGGACTTACATGACACGGCTTGCCGTCTCACACCTTCAACCAGTAGATATATCTCTTCTACAAATAAAACTACAGTTTTTACGTATGACTTCACATCACGAGAAACAAATGAACAGTGAGTTATCGCTTCAAAATTGTTTCATTGGGCATTGGAAGATTCATATCAATTAAACATACATACGGCAATGCTTAATGTCACAAAAAATTGACTTAAATTGTGTCTTAGACATTTATAACGATATAAATTTTTGATATGTTTATATCTATCTCTTCAATAAAACAAAATACACTCAGAATACTTCGGATTTCATACACTATTCATATAATATATATGTATACATGTGTGCAAACATTTCAAACATTGTAATATTTGTAATATCAAAAATATTAAAGGCCTTTGTGAGACAATTAAAAAAAAGCAATTACGTGTAAAAGGAAAGCTTGAGATGAGAATATTTTCTTTAAAATATTTGTGTTATGCTTGAAAAATAATGAACTTCTTCAACCTTATTTCGTGCTTTTTATTATCATATTTTGTTTTTCCCCTTTTTTAGTTTAAATTTGTCCTCCAGTCATATCGGACGATGAATGAAATTGGTAAAATGATGCTCGAATGAGCCCAGAAACCATAAAACTTAGAGTTATCTGACATTCATCCTTCAGGACAAGGAAAAACCCCGGAAGAAACATTGTCCAGGTAAATCACTCTGACCGATATTCGAACTCGGGGCCTCTTGAACAGGAGGTAGACACGCTACTATCTACACGAACATGGCGGGCATTTTCTGTTTACGGTACGGCTGTAGGATCTCCGACCCTGACGTTTTGCGGTTGCAGGAGGCAGAGGGGGAAGGTTAATAGTAACAACAAACAGTAAAGTGCAATTGAAAAGATATCTTCAAAATTAACCTTAGAATGAAAATATAGAACTATATTAGCTTTAAAACATTGAAATACAACTTGAAATGTCATTATCATGCAAGATATTCATTACACCATTGTACTCGAATATTTCGTTCACACCTTTCAGGCACGCTAACTGCTTCTGTTGGGACACTAGCCGCGTTCATTCCATCCCATATGGCGTCAAAGCGTTCACTTCTGACCACACCTCCTCACATGTAAGCAATTATAAGGGTCTTCCACCCATAAGCATATGGTGTGGTCCTTCTCAATAGGTTCACCAAGATAAAGCACTGTTGCAATATTTTTCTTGGGTCCATAGAACTGCGGTACCTTCAATTAGCTTATACTGTGCAAACGTGCTTCTTATGTGTGTTAATTAAGCTTTTTATATTTATAAAAGTTAAATACCGTTTTACTTAGTGTAGTTAGTGTAATTTTATAAATTTATTAGTGTTTAATAGTTATTGGCGTTTAGCACTTGCGTAATTTAATTAAGATGTGGAGACCGTGGGTATCGAACCTAACATGGATATGCTAACATGGATTTCCATTTAGACTTGTAATATATACCTAACGGTATTTCTAACCTTTCTGGAGTTCTAAAGCGTTTATGACATTTCATTATTATGCGGAATGTGCGTGATAATTCATTTAAATGGTGTTTAACGGGAGCCCCCACCCCCGCCCAAAAGAAATTACACTGCTTAACTTTATTCAAACTTGTAAAATTATAGACATCCTTGTAAAAAGCTTCCAGCATTTAAACAGAGTAATAGAGTTTTCTCACTAGTTTTTCTGTAACTCCATAGTTCATTTTTTGTTTACTTTTGAAGTATTTACTGCTTTGTTATATCAACTGAAATTCACCACCTGTAGCTGCCATAGAATAAAGGGACATGTTTAAGTATAAATCGGCTCACGATTGCAATAAACAAAGCTCTAATTTGCAGTCTTTGCTTATAAATTATTATTAACTACCAGAATTTCCAAAGTGCTTCTTTAATTTGCAAGTAAATATCCCTCGCAAGTTCATGCACACTGATGCAATTTAACCCTTTTAAAATTGTATTAATGTTTTCCTAAACTCTTCTTGGATATTATGCTAATAATACGCATTTAGTTCTTGTGGGTAAAATATCTCTTTTCAGCTATGTTTAAAAGGTTATAACCTTATTATAGGATACATTAATTATTTAAAATTTATTAGAAATGATCAATGACTGTTAAGTGAATTCAGCTTTATCGTTATTATCATCATTATCGTTATTGTTGTTTCTAAACGTTATTTCAAACAACGGCAACCCTGGGTATTCTCAGCTGTAAACACGTGCCTAACATTCTTCACCTCTCCCCCCTCGGTACGTGTATCCTATGATGTTTATGACATTGTGATTAGGGGGAAGAATAGTTTTTCAGTACGAAGCGATCCGCCTGGGGATGCTTTAAGCGCTATCACTATATTCATGGGAGTCTCTACATCCGGTGTTGTGGTCAGGAAGTTAAAACTGTCTGCTAGCGCCAATCAGCATTGTCGCTGCTAGGCATGGCTTCCGAATCCAACACGGTTTAATTTTGTTTAGACCACGTAGTTTTAGTTGCTTACGCTTGTGAAGTTTGTTTGCTATTTTGTGCGTGCCTGAATTCCAATTTTTAGTGTCTACAAGTCCCATTATTATCGCTATTATAATAATATGGCTACTGGTTCGTGAAATATGCAAATGTGTGAAATATTAAAAGTACGTATGTTTCTTTGATTAACATTCCTGCTAAAGAACTGGAAACAGCCCGCTTGCCCCTCTCGAGAAATGTCAGATCCGGAGAACGGGCGGCCAAACTGTAGTTTTACTGCTTTTTCTCTCTATTCCACACACTTTAACATTCACGTAGGGCTTCTTAATCAGGAGCTCAAAACAATATTTTCTTACTGTGGAATGTCTATATCAAATATTTGGGTGGAATAAGTTATACTTATTAGCAATAAGTTCATATAAAATGAGGTCAATCCAAATTAAAGAATGTCACAAATTGATCCAACAACTTCAAAAACTACAGAAAATAATTATATTACAATGGATACCTGCACATTGTGGAATTGCTGGAAATAAATCAGCTGATTTCCTTGCCAGAAAAGGTGCAAATTTCAGAACAAAAGTAAAACCTTACCCTATACATCCATAAAAAGATTAATCAAAAGCAAATATAAAACAAACAACACCAATCAATATTTAACAAAGCCAAAAATAAAAAATGCAACATTTTAATTAAAAATTCAAAAATTATTCCAGAAATCCCACGTAAAGCTGCAGTAGCAAATTTTAGATTCCTTACGAAACATAATTATTTTGCCAAACACTTACACAGAATAGGAATTTATACAAGTCCGCTGTGCAACAAAGAAGGGGAAATGACTGAAGGACATCTTTTAACCTGCCGGACCCACTACAGAGAAATATTGGAGAGCAAGAGAGCGAATGGTTTCATTGCTAAAGCCTAGCATTTGAAAACAACAACAACAACAACAACAACAACATATTTGGGTAGAATGAAAAACTTCCGCTGCTAGTATTAGTACTAAGTTTCTGAGGTTGCAAAATAGCGGACGACGGTGGAAGGCCGGACGAAGTGGATAACGAGAAGGGTGGTGATCAACTGTGAACACACCTAAAACGAAATGTATTTAGGTATAGTCTTAAAATTTGATAAGTTTTCAGTAGGCGCACAGCCGTAGAAAATAGTGGTATATAAGCTTGACTTAGTCAAAATAAATATTTACCAGAAAGCCTATAAGATTTCTTCAGGTGCTTTTCTTGTTTCAGCAAATGCTTATCCGCATGACCCTCTTTGGCGTTTTCTTTATGAGCGTAGTATTTTCTTTTGAACTTTGTTTACGTAACACTTTCATAATCGGCTTCAATCAGCAATCTGAAAGAATCTCTGTCTCTCTCTATCTCTATCTCTCTCTGCCCAAAAGCCTTTTGCTAGCGTTTTCTGATTTTTCTTTTTCACAAGATTTATCTTGCTCGAGTAATTCATTGGTACATGGAAGAAAATCCCATCTCATGTCCTTCTGTGGTGGCAATTAACAAAATGAGAACATTGCCATTTCATGACTTTGTAGACTGGCTTTTCTCACTATCACTTACATTTAGCCGATGTTTCATTTTTATGGTCTACTTCAACAACTGAACAACTCAGCATGGTCTTACCTATGTACTCTTCATGCTGATTGCTCATTCCACATGCTACGTTTGACTGAAAATACATATTTGAAATAAGAACTAATTATTCTTAGGGACTTTCTCAATGCCCAGAAAGTCTTCATAGACTCAAATATCAATCAGCAATAAAACGAATGGTAGTCTATTACGTCCTCCGTCGTTTTTGTTATTCTTTTCCAATGTATTTACACAAAATATTTACAGTGGTTCAACAAATATAAAAAGATTAGATCATCAAAGTCCAGTTATTCAAAACTATCTGACAAACCACCTTATATACTCATGAATCCATGCCTGTTATCAATTTCCAAGTGATTGCGCAATACGTTAAGAAGAAATTCTCTTATGAGTGGAAAAGCTGAGACACGTAGAGGAACACCTCGCACACTCGACTTGCACGGATCTATTGCTGCTGGCATACTCAGGAAGAAGGGTTGAAGTGAAGCAAACATAGGTCACAGGCTGCAGGCAAACAGGCAATAGGAAGTCCTTCACAGGTGCTGAAAATTATTTATCCCCTTGCCAGGGTGCGCTGCGTAACACCTACACAAGCAAAGTTGTTATTCCTTAAACTATGTCCATTCTGGCCGTGGGCCAGAATGTGGGGCACGTTTCACCTGACAGAAATTCTCTCAAACTCGAAGACAATTGCGAATAATCTGGTGAAAGACATCTTCTCTACTGAGGCAAATTTATTTATTTATTTTGTAATTTACGTCCTCCAACCGTAAGTCATATCGGACGATGAATGAAATGGGTGAAATGATGCTCAAATGAGTCCGGGGTCCATGGAGCTTTTTTTTACATGGAGTTTGGGCAGTTATACTTCTGCCTATTATGGAGTTCCGCATTAGCACCTCCGGCAGTAGCGTCATCTTATGCAGCCGCACAGTTGTTTGTAGGCTGTCAGCGGAGGCGGATGCGGCGATCTTGACCTCAAGCTTGGCAAGGCGCACGCTGATACTCTGCACCTCATGTTGGAGGTTCTGAAGAATGGCCCTCAGATACTCGCTGAGTGCGGTGGCGGCTGATGGCACGGCTGTGGGCTGCTGTGCTGTCCGAGGTGTCGTTGCCGTGGAGCTGCGTGGGCTACCCGACATTCTTCTTGCAGAATAAGGGAGAACCGCGGATAAACCTTATCAAGCTAACTCACCCTAGCCAAGATTCGAACTCGGGACCTCTTGAACGTGAGGCAGACACGCTACTATCTACGCTACCGAAGCGGGCAACTACTTACTGAGGCAAAGAAATATCAGCAAAATATTTCGCCACACTGCGGCATCGCGTATTAGTCTGTGGATGTAAACTATCGAGTGGATATCGGTGACAAATTCGCAGTGTCCATCCAAATGATTTTAGCAAAGTCGTGCTCTTCCTCGATATCCCTAATCCTGGGAGATCTGTATTGGTATGACTGATAATGGGATACCTTCGTTACCTCACCCGCCAGCTGCTGGTATGCAGAGCTTCTTTAGAGCAGCAAGAACCCATATATTCAAATCTTGCGATGGATATCCTCTCCTTTTAGAACTGTTCACATAAGCTATACCGCACAGTACTCTGTGATACAACGAAGTGTTGGATGGGTAGTGTGAATTGTACTCGCCGATAAAATGGCTGACGTGTAAAGTGCTTTTGGATTCCTTTGAACATCTGATACTCTGTAACATTTCATTTTCATTTCTTATCCATTGTTAACGTATGTTAAGTTGTACAAAATTATACGAATAAAAAGGAAACCGAAGAAAAAAGGACAGTAAAAGGCACCACTACAGGTACCTATAACGTGCGGTAAGTCAGCGACCACAACGCCATCCCAAGGCCGAGCACAAACATCCGCATCATCTGTTTGGCGCCATCATGCACTACGAAACTGGAAGCACAGCTGAAAAGATGAGAAGAAAATGAAAAGAAGTGAAATGACGGAAAGGAAATCCTGGTATAATAATAACCACCCACCATTCACCTAAGTGAAAGCGGGAAACCACGCAAAACCCAAGTCAGAGTGCGCGGTTAACAGGGATCGAACCCACTACTTCCCAAATGCGAGTCTCACACGTTACCGTTAATTGTTTTTGCCCCACTGTTTAATTTTTGCCTTTTCTATGATTCACTATTGCAAAACACATGTCCTGCTCGTTGTCACAGGTCAATGCTCACAAGCAGCGGTTGATTTGGATGAAACGTTGGCCATACTGCAACAAAACAGGGCTTGTACAGGGCACTGCGAGCCGAAATAATTATTCTCTTTTTGTTAATGCCACTTTTCTGCACCGATATTAAATCTTTAGTAATCGCATTAGTCATCAAATTGCTACGCAGTGTGCTTGAGAGCTACTTCTACCTGTGCCACCGATGTTCAAATTTATTTTGGTTCACTGCAATCTAAAGGGTTTACTGTCATAAAATATTTATATTTTCCGGAAATTTATATTTATATTTTTTATGAAAGAAAAGCATCAAACCCTCCTGGTTGCACTTCATTTATGTGATCACTGCCTCTTGACCATTTAATATTGTTTAAAGACATCTGGCATGGGAAAATATAAGTCGACATATTTTATTTTAAGGCTGTAATATCAACTTATGGCTTATGATCTTTTTGCTTTAACAAACACGGTCTAAAAGCACAATTTTTAAACTCACAGTTATGAAATCTGTAAGAATTGCAAGGCATACGTTTATTGTTTATGGTTAAGAAGATAACGAACTAATGGAAATATTTTTCTTAATTTGTTGACAATTTCGGATGGGTTCTTTAGCATTGAACTTTTCCATTTCCCATTTAAATACTCTGATCTAATCAAAATATTAAAAACGGAAAAGCTATAATTTATCATGTAAAGAGGTATTAAAACATTTGAATGAAGCAGGACCTTGTTTGTCTGTAATATAATGGATGTTCTCAGCGCAAAAGGGTATTTTAATTATTTCTACTGTCCACAAAGGCAGAGAATTGACAGCTAGTTTTGATAAACTTGGCGATCCTTGTGCACGTTTCCATTGCTTACTGCTGAGGAAGGATCAAGGTTCCATATGAAAGCCTCTGGCGAAATATAAGATTCAGTAAATACTCCTTACGCAAACTTTGTTGAACCGAGAGCTCTAGTGATTGACTGAAGACAAAGAAAGGCACTTGCATTTCCAAAGAAGTTTGAAAAGTTGCATGCACAAGACTGTGCGTACGTTTCCTACCCTTTACCCCTATACCCTCCGTTTCGCCCTATGTCCACAGCATTTCTTACCCTTCTTTCCTCTTATCTATCGTTGACTTTTCTCTTATTCTCCTACGACTCATCGGTTTCCACTCTCCCCTTGGCCTTTGCCTTTTCTCCCCTACCATGATTTTTACAGTTCACTAACTCCTCTTCATTTATTCTCTTTTCTTCTTCACCCCAATCTCTTATCTGCCAGACCCGTCACCGATACACAAATCAGTGTTTTCTGTTTTTTTTTCTTTCTCTCGCAACCCCCCCCCCCTCTCTCTCTCTAAATTGTGAATCGCAACTGATGCCATGTTTCAGTACTGTTCAAGGATAGACTACAAAAGCAAGAGAAGCAACTGTTGTGGACTGAGCACAGAAGTTACATACATTGGTCGTTAAAATCAACTGAATGTTAATTGAAATAATAGAGCTGAAGTAGCTCTGGTCCTTTGCTCTCGCTCTTCTCAATAATAATTTTATCATATATCGCGTTGCAACTTCCAGCTGAAATACAGTTTTACATCTCTTATACGTTTGGCACTTAATGTTTAGTTCAATTATGAGTTTTTCAGTTAATCTTCTTTCCATTAATATGTCACAATTTTCTGGTCCCCATATACAACATATTAATACTTACTCATCGTTATGTTTGTGCTATGTTAAGGTACGAGGGCTGTTCAATAAAGAATGATCACAATACCTTTTTGGCAATGTACCTATACTCTTCCTCATAATTTTGATGGTCGTTCTCAAAATAGTCTCCCCTGAATGCCATGCACTTGTCCCAGCGTTTCTGCCAGTCTTCAAAGACATGCTGGAAACCATTTTTGAGAGATCCTTCAAAATCGCCTCCGCAGCCTTCACCACTGCTTCTTATGATGGATAATGCCTCCCACGAAGGCGTGTCTTCAAGTTAGAGAATAGGAAAAAGTCACATGGGTCTAAATCCGGACTATAGGGAGGGTGAGGGATGTACTTCACGTTGATTCTTGCAAGATATTCAGCAACAACATTGGCAATATGCGGCCGCGCAGTGTCGTGGTGCAGCATCCATCCTGCTTTACGGAAATGTGGTCTTTTGCGCCTGATATGGACTTGCAATATTTTCAGGACATCCCTGTAGTATTGTCCAGTTATTGATGTGTGTGCAGGTACAACATGCTGATAAACAATTCAATGTCAATCAAATAATGACATGACCATAACTTTCCCAGCAGGAGCAACCACTTTTGCTGTTTTGGGGGTTGGTGATGAAGGAGATTTCCACACTGAGCTTTGCTGTTTGCTCTCAGGATCAAAATGTGGTAACCAAGTTTCATCAGCAGTGATTACGTTTGAAATACACTCCAGATCTTCCTCTAACATCAACTTTAACTGCGTTTTACCTCCATTGCAGCGGTAGCCGATACCGAACATGTCTGAACTTTACTGGTTCTCACAGGCGGGAACCAGGAATACCAAAAATGAAACTCCTACGGCGTATTTGTTTCACATTAAGCTAACAGAATGTAATATGTTTGAATTTTAGTGCGAAAAAATTATGAGCGTAAAAATATTATGATCACCCTTTATTGAACAGCCCTCGTATATTACGCATGAGAGAACGTAGGCTTTCAGACGCAACACAACCTTCTCCAAGGGGACTTCCACCGCGCCACTGAAGAAGTCAACCGCAGTTGTGACAAGACGTCTGCATCATTTATCTCAGGCAAACCACGGAATAACAGGATGGAAATAATTACGTCGAGTATCCTCATTCCTCCCAGGCTGTGTCTGATGATACTGATGATGACAGCGATGGAGAAGTAGGCCCAAATAGTGAAAGAGTTCCAGTGCGCTCTAGAAATTACACAATGCTAACATCGTAAAGAATAAATAATGCCGCATTTCTATTATGAGGGCATGTAGCTGAAACTGGATGTATATTTATGGACGCTGTTTAACCCTGTTTGCCAACATGAGAACAGAGTAATAGCTAATATATGGAATTAATTAAGAATGAATTTTTATTCATAAACGAGTATCAGTAAGAGAATAAACCGTCGTTTTCAATTTCCCTCTCAAAACATTCGCACCGTTTATAATAAATTAAAATTGATAATTAGTTAGCTGAGAAGTTTTGAGTGCGCTAACTTTGAAGTGAACATACCATCCGCACAGTATTGGAGCAAATTTAAAAGTTGTCGCATATTAAAATATGCAATTAATTACCAGCCAGATATGTATTATCCAATGGTATAATCAGCTTTTTACTATTATTTTCCAAAAATATTAACTCGTATCGGCACTTCAAGCTTTTATTGAAAACTTAAGAAAAAAGTAATTTTCCCCTTTGTTTTGTGACTCTGGTGAAAAGTACAGAACTTCCTGTTTCTTTCTACTTCTAAGGACAGCATTTGTTTATTTTTATATACTGTTTTAATATGTGTGTAATACAAAACGACAAAAATAGAGACACATTTAATCTTTTTATTCTATTTATGACTTTACATTGATTCCTGATATATTATAAACAGGATATAAATTACTTACAACTGTTCTATCAGTTTTACACCTACTTAGTGTATTCCTATCTTGAAAGGTTATTTTCGATTTTACCACTAGAATATTGTGACTTTGTGGGTTCGTGAAATTAAAAGTAAAGTTGCACAAACTCGAAATGTGCTTTATTTCCACTGAATTACAGTTGGAACACTTGCCGATTACGTAGAATTACGTAGCGCACACAATTATAATCCAACAGTTCGTCTGTCACAGGTCCACTCCACACTCGCAATTACGTACAACTCCTCTGATACACGTACGCAGTCTTCCAGTCCGTTCGCTTGCATGGCGCTCTTCATGGTTGCTCGCCAAGAACTGAACTGAATCACTCACTCACTCACTCACTCACTCACTCACTCACTCACTCACTGCAGACCGGCAGGTTGTTTGAAACAGCCCGAAGGGTGGTCATATCGTGTACCTGCTCTGGAAAGAGCTTAGTCCACTGCAGGCCTTATATAGAAGGATCGCTGTTTCTGGAAGCTTCGTGGCTCGTAAAATCATCCCGATGGTTCCAGACGTCAGGGGGAGGGGAAAGAGACGGTACAGGGCTCATGTCGCTCTTCTAACCATTCTCTCCGTGAGCGTTACACAGATAAATGGGTAGGCGTTGGCTGAATGCCTCCTGTCGCCCACCCAGCTCCAGTTGGTCGTGCCTTCCGATAGTTGGGTGACAATATAATCACTTTAAATATTGAAACACCGAAAAACTTCAGTTTCAACAAATACTACCTCACGTGTACGATTTTATGTGCATATTCTAAACCATAAGCATTCCTTTCTATTTCAAATGAAAAAAGGTTTTGTAAAACGTAATCCCCCTTTATTTAATACATTCATGTAACTACGACTTTCAAGATTTCGAAAATTATAATAACAGAGATTTGATTAGATATAAAATTATGCAACGAAGTTACCTAATTAGCATCTTTATGATTATGTGAATAGAATAATGACGACAGGAGTAAAACATAAGAGATATAGGCACGATAACATATTCGTAAAATTTGATGTATTCGATTCACGTGTTTATCAACTGTGTATATATTTATGTAGTTCCTTCAAACTATTCATACGAGTACAAAAGTTTATTTTACTATCTTTTTCTGCAAAATAGTTTCATTACACACCTCATAGTAAGTACAGGTAAGCTGCAAGAAGATAAATTGATATTCAGTTGTTTAAATGCCTTTGTTTATATTAAATTACTATAGTATTCCATGACATCGTGGGGAACAACTGAATAACCACAGCGCTTTTAACAAAATAGCGAAGGGTATCAGAATTCAAATTCATTGTAAGGGATATCTCGGAAGTCTTTGGTTTTGAGCTAAACTGTATGTTTTAAACATATATAAGTACTTTTTAGCCCGCCTCGGTAGCGCGGTGGTAGCATGTCTGCCTCACGTTCAGGAGGACCCGAGTTCGAATCTTGGTCAGGGTGGGTTACCTGGATAAGATTATTTCCCAGGTTTTCCCTTACCCTGAAATACGAATGTCGGGGAACTCTAAGCTCCATGGACCTCGGGGTCATTTGAGCAGCATTTCGCCCATTCCATTCATCGTCCGATATGACTTAACGTTGGAGAACGTAAATTACAAAAAAAAGTAATGTTTAAGTGCAGTATGTTTTTGTTTGCTATGGTTTCCCGTTACACAAACTTATACAGAATTATTTTAAAATGAAGAGGACTTTGCAGTAAATTTCCAGAAAATACAAAATATACTTACATGTTATTTCTCGTATGTATATAGCTAGCTTAAATACACGGTGCTGGAATCAAAATCGGTGGAGTGTTATGTTAATCAAAATCGATTAGAAAATAAAAAATATCGAAATTTTTTTATTACATATAAGCGATAGTTCTGAGCGGTAACATTAGTTTGAAAAACTTCGTGCCACACTTATGAAACATTCTAAATGTTGACACACTTCGCATTTACCGAACTTTTCGTTTTGGAGTTACACCCACTCTTCATTTAAGCGTTCGTTGGAGCCTCAAAATATGTTGTTTTTTTTTTCGTCAAATATTCACATTAATTCCGTTTAGAACGTAGTATCCGCATTATGTACTACACGTATGTGGCAGAGAAAGTAATATTCCAACAAGCCTGTAAGAAGTTAAATTTTAGGTTTTATTATTGTTGCGTGTATAGGCTGAGCAAGATCTGGAAACTACTACAATAATTATTATGTAACATTTATTTCCGGTGCCTTGAGTTTGGGCAAAGCTGTTGGTTGATGATTAAGCTTAAATTCTACTGACTGGCAAAACATGTACTTTGGACTGGTGAGTCATACATCCTGCTGGTCAAGGGAAATAATGCACAGGTGGCCTGTAACAGGCCTCAACTTGTTCTCCATGTTGTAAACAATGAATCACACATCCTGCTGATCAAGCGAAATAATGCTTAGGTGGTCAGTAACACGTCTAAACATGTTCTCAATGATGTAAACAATGATTGCACAATATGTTGCAATAGTTGGAAAGAAATTAACAGTTAGCACGGTAAATGCTGAGTTGGCTTTTGTGTAGGACCCCTATTTCAACTTGGTTGAGTTAGAACCCGCGGGGACTTGACCGATAGATTTGAGAGGAGACTTGACAGAGAGATTTGAGAGGGGGCTTGCTGATGGTCTCTATAAACATTAACAAGGGTTTATTGTAAAGTGCTACTACGAGTAAGATCGCCAGAAGGGTGCACTGGACCGTACATCTCTTGCCAGTTGCAGAAGGTTCAGCCATACAAACAACGCATCTATAAAGGTATAGTGGCATTATGGTAGTATGTATTTAAATATTACCATAGCGCCCCTGATCTCATCCAGATCCAGGGAGTGCCCTGTAGAAGCGCTATGCATATCTGAAATACAGTTACTAAGTTCATTTTGAATTAGGCGTTTTTTCTGCTCTACCTTATCCATAGCTACGCTCACAGTTACATAAGGTTAAAGGTTAAAACTTCTTACCTTTTAAACCCTACAACACCTGGTAGTTTTGTCATGTAGCATATGATCTCGGCACCGGGTTCCAAACCCTGTACCTTTGCACCTCTCGCAATTCCCATCAACCCCCCCCCCCCCAAACCGCCATGTAACATTATTACATGAAACTGTATATTTATGCAGTATTCGTTCCCCATAATGCAGCCGTTAATTTCTTCAAAAATTAACAAGGTAGTACTATTCTACTAGCTGGTGTTAAAATGTAACAGCTCTGCCGTAGCTACATATTAGTAGAAATGAGCAACACGTCTCTAGGTGAGTGAATACCGGTATTAGGCAAAGAGGCATTTAACACAAGAGTTCTATAATCAAAAGTACACTGAAAGCAACGATTGAAAAATCAATGTAGAAGGCTCATAATACTATATTAGATTTTAGCCCTCATTTCGCGGACAACAGCTAGAATTTTTCTTAAAAATTGTTCGTTACTAGAATGCAGACAAACGGCCCACAAATCCTTCAGAGTCCAACCCCTATTCCCACCCTCACACACAGTATTCTGTCTGTGAGGGTGGAAATGTTGAGTATATCATTTCCACTTCTCTAATTTGTAGTGGAGTTCCATTCCTCGCCCCCTGCTATTTTCTGCTGGGTACTTGTTATTTTTTATTCCGTATCCTCCTTTTAACCCTTGTTTCAAGACCTTCTATCTCCTCTTTCTTTACTTCACCCCACCAAATTGAAAACCAGCTAAAGTAAACATGCAATTACTTGCAGGTAGCAGATATACCAGGGAGGCTTCGCTTCTTTCTCTATGTGAGATGTCCTCAAGATGTGCTTTGTACTCCTTTTTGTTCTCCCTCTGCCCTCGGGTTGCGGTAGACTGGAGGTACAGGAACTGAAAACAGAGACGCCAGAATATGGACTCCCCTTAGCTTAATTTGTTCGCACTTTACTATGAGCCGCTCAGTTTTCCATTTTGTTAGAGTCCACAAAACCTGTCACTAGTTTTTTTGATCGTGAAGATCAGTGAGGGATATTTTGTGGCTACGTTAAAAATTTTAAAAATGCAGCCAATAAAAGGAAATGTCTTTATAAGCTGCTTTTAAACTACTGATAATGTGCTTTTACTCAAGTAGTAGCCATCGACGTGTTACTGACACCCTGATGTTGACTCGAAGTTCAGTGTCTCTCTTATTCTAGTTATTATCTTAGACCAAGATTTTTTATAATTTATTGATCGATCAGCAGTACAATGCTTTACAGATCAGAGTGAAAAGAAGATAACAGGCATCAGAACAATAAATTAAAGAACAATAACACTCAGGGGTAGGCTAACAGGCCACCCCCTAACCACATTAAGTTAGAACTTCAATAATACCTTGAGGAATTAAGTTAATATTGGAGATGTAAGACACACATCAAGCATTAGAATCACTCGAATCAGATGTATCACTCGGAAGCAGGTCCTGTGGTAATCTCCTCTTTAAGCGCGAGGGTTGGCGCGGGCGGACGCCGATGCTGTAATGCACAGCAATCTGGAACTTCTTGCAGGGTGGAAAAGAAACGGCGGACGATCCTGCGAATGTAGTAATGAAGAGGTAAGAGTCCTAGTTCGTGATGGAGCTGCTGATTACGGATGAACCATGGGGCGTTGGTAGCTATGCGCATGAAGCGTCTCTGTATAACTTGAAGACGACGCAGATGACATGTGTATGCGGCCCCCACACTTGCCAGGCATAAATAATAAGCGGACGAACGGGTGATTTGTAGAGTAACAATGAAGACTATAGGTCGAGGCTGGAACGGCGATGTAACAGAGGTCTTAGACCAAGTGTTGCCAAACTGTTCATAATGGTGACCACGTTAACCTTCAGAGAATGGATCGCGAGCGAGGCTGCCTAAGTTTAAGATATGAACATAAACTCACAGGCACGAGACGTACAGATCAATTAGTTCTCCCAGCGTTTTATTTAACTAAAATTCTACACTTATGTATTAGTAAGTGATCAGACCTTGATTCATAATTTCATGACTATATCAGTTATAGAAAATACGCATCAACCCCATTTGATTGAGTATTTTTACTTTAATAGTGTTTCATATTCAACAAGAATTATGAAGACGACATTTCTATGCCATAATTGTAGACACTTGTTCTAATTTTTTTCACCCTGTCATTAAAATGGACTCTGTGCATCAGCCATAGCATATCTATGTCACTGATACATTTCTTTTTATAAAACATCTTTTTCCAGACATGCGTTTATGCGAAAACTAATAATAGTTCCCGTAAACGTTCTTCCAAATGAGTACAGGGGTCACTTGGTAGAAATTGTAAAAGTCACCAAATTACAGTAACGTCCTTTTGTAAGACCTGAAGCTTTCATGAAGAGGGTTATTAACGTTTCGCGGGTGATCAGTCGCACCAGGCTTTCGGCCATTCTGTGCTCCATCGTCTTCTCCAGATCCTGATCAATAACTCCCTTTTATTTGTCCTTCAGTAACTCACTACACTGTATATTAATTAGAAGTAGGAGCCTTTAATTCATATTAATCGTTCGAAATTTGTAAATAAACTAATCTAATACAATGCAGCGTCCTCTTTTTTATACATTTTTTGAAGTTTGTGGGCGAGCCAAAGAAAAGAAGCTCCCACATCACATTTTGGTGAACCCTGCTCTGGACCATACATTTTTTCCCAAACGCTTTAAAACAGGGGGATAGGGGGTTACATATTCATGTCCCCGATTTCATTTCCGTTGAATATGAATATCAAAGGACATTTTTAGCATTTTATTGCAAACTTGGCAGATTTTTAACTACCTCCAGCTCAAAGGGATAAATGGGAGGCTTAAAACGTTTTACAACTAAAATAGGTTTCATATCATATGGTCAAATTTCCCTCGGATTTTGCTAAATATTGTTATTAAGGGTTATTTTGTACGTGACTTTGACAAAACTTGACAGTGTTGAGTTTTAAAACCTGGAAGAAATAATAATCTACCCTATAAGTTAAAAACAAAATGGCTATCCATGATTTTAATCCCTGTTTTCAACTACTAACGCACAATCTACCCGAATGATAATTTGTACACCTGTTCTAAATGAGCTGATAAAAATTAGAGATCCTTACAACAATCATAAACAACTCTTATCAAATCTGGAAATCCTCAACGTTTAATCCATCTGGCCAAAATATTGTAGATATTAATCTCCAAGATCTTAAGAAAAATGTCAGAAATTATACTACAGCTTCTAAAATGTATGATTTGTTTTCCTTTATGTATTATCTCGACGTTTTTCAGAGCCAACTTAACATTTATTTTCAGTGTGTAATAAGGAATGCTAGGGCAGAAATTTGTGTAATTGGACTTGGAGAAAACTGTAGGATAATGTATAATTTCAGAAGTAAGAAATATAAGTTTCAACAATTTTTAATGCATTACAGAACGACCCCTAGTTAGGTAAGGCTGCTAAGTTGCAGAGGCCACTACTTCTCACTCAAATAGCTCCTTATTTGACCCTTCAGGGTCCTAACGTGACTGAGTGCAGCCCGGATAGGTCTCCCTAGCGGAAGAAATTTCCCACACTGAGAATCGAACCCGGAGAATCGCTTGGTAAGCGCCACCGCTATGCAGACGACCGGAGGTCCCCTTCATGCGGTAGAAAACGAATAATTTTGTATAAGCTGGCCCCACAGCTCAGTCGGTAGAGCACCTGTCTGCTGTGCTAGGGGTCCCGGTTTCCAACCCCGGCTGGGGGTGGTGATTTTTCTCTAACCAAGCTGATTACCCATCTTCCCCAGAATCTGGAAGTATGGATGAGAGTGCAAATGTGTGCATGACCTAATGATTAAAACCCAACGAATACGAGTTAACACCTTCGATATATCTCCAAAGGAGAACGCCGCCAATATGACCATAGAGTTAAAGGCGGTGTATAAATGGAACAACAAAAAATTGTAAAACAGGTGAACCTTTAAAATTTGAAATGTATTTAAAGTATTTTCTTTCTGGTATCAATTTCTTATGTACGTTATTATTGCTTTGAATATTTCAAACTGTTTGGTCACTTTTAAGTGCCGTCGCATGCATTTGCGTCTCGCGATGTCATTGTAAAAATATGGAATTTTAGAACCACCACATAGAGATTCACTTTTGACCATTGAATATCGATTCTTTTCCTTGTATCATCTGTATGTTTAAAGAAATGTCCAATGAAAGTATTTCTGCAGACGTTTACTCTCGATTAACATACATTAGAAAAGAAAGGCTACTGTGTTGCATTGATATGACTTTCTTGGCTTACATTATTCTTATAAAAGAAATATTACTCTTTATCTGCTTCTCGTTATTCGAGAGGAACTTTCATTATATATTTACGCTTGTTGTATGTAGATATAAGTAGGATGCAGTAATCAAATGTTTCAAAATGGAATCACTACCTAATGTATTTCAAACTCTGACACGAGAGGAAACTAACAAAGAAAATCTTAGAAACAACCACCATAGCACAATATGTTTATTGGACATAAGTTGTTAGCTTTGATGAGATTGTTTCCTGTAGTAAGATTTCATCTATTTGTAAATAAAATCCATTTAGAAGATGAGTAATTCACAGGCTATTCGCAGATAATTCAAACTCTGCATTTTATTTGTAATGCAAACATCTTAAACTTACGTTAATTTAATCAAAATCCTTGGAGACATTTTCATTAAATAAAACATAGCAAAACAGATTATGTTGGGGAGGTTCTTTTAACAGGTGAGACCAGAGGTTCTATTTCCATCAGTCCTGGACCCGTGGGACCAAGACCCGGGCCTCTATCAACCAGGGAGTATCCGAGCTGTCCCAAGGGTCGCCCAGCGTCCTCCGTGGGGCTTTCCATAGGACAAGACCTGGGCTACTAAAAAGCCCCCCACCCTATCTGGTCCAAGGATACAAGACGGGATAGAAGTGGATACGCCACTTACGCGCGCCAACACCATAAGGCGAAGGCTACCGATATGACCTCGGTGGGGCCGCCTGGCGATCTAGCAAACCTTCCACTAGCTCTGCAGGCTAGTAACCGGGAATATTGATGGCTTCCCTCAACCCCGTCCGGAGACGTACCCGATTCCCACTGGTATTGGGAACCACTGCACCCTCGAGACCAACCCAATCCGAACAAATCCCAAAGGGAGGGATTCGAAAGTTCGGCCCGAGGTTCCTCTAGTAACGTCAGAGGCACCACGTGAGCTAAGGGTTCGCAACGCCCGCACCACGGCAGCTGAAGGTGACGCATCCCCTCCCCTACAGTCTTCTTACCGTTTTTGAGTTATTTTGTTCACAGACCACAATAAAGAAACTGACGCACTGTGTGGTATATATACCTATACTGACGCCGTCCTTAGTTTTTATGGTGATGTAAACAAAGCGGGAAAATGTATTACTCCGCGGAGACGACCGCAAAGTGAGATTCGTGGTGGACAACACAGCGCTGACGCGGGTTTACCCCGGGACCTCCGGTTTCTCCCGCCATATCATTCAATCGGTGCTCCATCTTCATCTCATGTATCATGTGTCACCGCCTGCGGTGCCGTATGTAGTATAAGCAGGCGTTAAAAGCTACACCTTTGATTTCCGCCGGCAACTGTGATTGGAGGGAACAGTCGCGCCACTTTATCAACCACGAGTCAAACATTTGCAATGTCAACGAGGTTGAAAAGTTTTGCTTTGCCATTTTCATAACACTTTTACGTTAAGATTAAATGCAAAGGTCTGTCTACTGTCTAATGTATTTTTGCTTTTGTACACTAGAAGGTGGCTGAATACTTACAATAATTACTCAAATATTTGATTTCATCGCATAACCTCACCTCATTTATAAATTAAAATTGAAGGTACGGGTCTTTCTGCGGAATAACAGTGGTAAATAACTGCGTGTAGCCACTCTGGCAATGACTTGAATGTTCTACTGGCATACAACTGAAAAACAAAATATTTTACTTATCTAATTGGAATCTGACAACGGACGAATTCCTTGAACGATTTCCCCTTCCAAACTCTCCTTTGATAATTCGCTTTCCACAACAATATATCTTCACGCTCTAAATTTTTTTCCTTCTGTTTCTGTTCACAAATTCAAAACTTATGTCGCGAATAATGATGTGGAAGCTCATTTTTCAAAGCTCGTTAATCGGGAGTATTGTTTACTGCTTGAAGCACTTTTGTAATTGCGGTGGCTCGTTTCTTTCAAAGAAACTGTGAACCTTGCTACGAATAGCACTTTTAACAAATTCATCATATTAACCTTACACAACTGGCTTTTTTCTTTTGCGATGCTTTCCTGGAGTGGAAAACCCGAGCGTTTTCGCAACCTCACTTCAGACGGCATTGATATTTGGCGCTGGAACATTGGTTAACTCAGTTGACAAATAATTAACAACATCCTAAATTGCTAAGCTGGGTATTTTTCACACAACTTGCAAAACACGTTCAATATAATTTGTTTCTCGCCACTTTTTAAAAGTTTCTCCCTGTGATGTTATACATATTGCACGGAAGGCGCCATGTTTAAACTGATTCTTTTCCCACTTCCTTTTAAACTGCGCAAGAGCAACGTGCACTCGAACTGATTAATACATACAGATTACACTTATATTTACCAAATAAAATACTAATTAATTACCAAAATAAAAATAAAATAAAAGCTGCATATCTAATAGCCCGGATTCTGGAATCTATACTAGGCCTTATTATGCAAACTTCATTTTTAACTTTATTAACTTCTGAATCAGATTTCACAAAAAAATTTACAAATTTTGCAGATATAATATACTTTCTACCTTAGCGAACTAACTAAGCTTAAAGATTACTGGATTCCAGTAACCTTACAAATATAATCTCTCTAAAACAGTCCTTTTTCTACTTTACTTCTACTTCAACAATATAAATCAAATCTATATTTCTACTACAGCTTCAATTCTTATGACAAGCTACGAAATACTGTTTCCTACAGTTTTAAAATTTCCTCTTCTGCAACTGGTATCCAAAGCTTCCTCCTTCTGGTATCCATCTCCTAAAATAACTGGCATCAGTAGATGGAGCTGGTTCGTCAGTTCCAGACATCCGGGTAGTCATCTCTCTGCTTCTGCATAATCAGTTGTATCTGTCCGCTCTGATGCTCTCCATATATATCTTCTCTCTCCTGATATTCTCTTTCTGTCTATGGTCTTTCTGTCTTTCTCATGTCCATAATTGGTGTCGTAAATCAGGTCTTCAAGTCTGGTAATCTGTATCTTCAGTTTCTCTTGGTCCTATTTCCCTCCGACGATCTCTTAAGTTATATTCTTTTCTCGTAGATTCAAATTTTCTTACATTTCTTTCTTGAATTATTTTGTCGCGGGTCATATATTCCTCCAACGCCTTAACGGATATTATCTGAACATATTTTCTAAGTGTACATAATCTTCTGCATCTCTTAAGATGTCCCATAAACATTTTCCTTGAAGTTTCCTTCAGCCGTCTTCTACTAGTTCACTATATTTATTGCACTCAAAAATATCATGTTCAAAAGCATCTAAACAGTTACATTGCTCACATAAATCTGAGTTCTTCTTCCCTATTATTTTTAAAAATACATTGTATGGGCCATGTCCTGTAACAAAATGAAAAAATCCTTTTCTTGGTTTTATATATTCCAATTTTAGCCTATCTTTAATGTCCGGAAATAAATCATGTACTCTTCTTCCTACGTGTGCATTATCCCACTCTTCTTGCCATTCTTGTAATAAATAATTTCTCACTTCTTTCTTAGTTTTGCATCTTTTTTCCATAATTTTAAAAACATTCTCATATTCTTCCTTCTTTAGCCAATGAGTTGCACCCCTTAATCTAGTGATATAGTCAATAGGCCAAATTCCCGCTACTATTAGTAGCGCCAAAGTAGATGTTTTTGTAGCTCCACTGCTGCGAAGTAGTATTTGTCTCTGAGTTTTTTGGATTAAATTTGCTCAGGATTTGACCCCTAACCTATGTACCCACTAATTAGTTACTAATTCATTTTGTAATAATGTGATGCTTATACATATATTTTGCATTAGATCTTATGTCCTTAAAAATGATATGCGCACAGTATTTTCCATCCCCAGAGAGATACAAGTCTAAACAGCCAATGAAGTCGTACACGTACACGTGCTTTTATTTACATCATATAAGTTAAGGACGGCTCCGGTATACATACACGCGTGGGGAGAGAGATAGAAAGTAGTTTGTGGACACTTTATACAATAAATGATAATCAGAGAATGTCATGTAAGTTTAAAGACAACTTTTCAAAAATGAACTTCAATTAATGTGAAAACAACTCCCCCTGAGATGCAAAATACATATAGAGCTACCTAAATAAAGGAATTAACGGCACCGTAGTGTGGTGATGCCATAGTTCTGAGCAAGATATTCCATATTAAACGAAAGTGCTGAATACTTCGTGTGCTGCTTGTCGACAGACGGCAGTTAGCGGTGCATGCTAAAATCCTCATCAAGCTAGAAGGAATGGAATCCACGACTAGATGAATGAGGATAGTCTGCGTTCCACTGATGCTTGATCCGACAAGAAATTTCATAACTATTGTGGACCAGCCCTTTCGTCCATTTTATAATTACACTGATACAGCTGTTCACAAGCAGTAACCTGGAACTAACTCTTATTCCGTGATTTATTCCTCGTCGGGAAGATATTCTGATGTGCCATTAGTTAAGAGTATATATGAATCGATAAGCACATAAGCTTTCCCCGTATCTCTTAAAGCTCACGTGACCTAATCACCACTCATTGGTTGCTGACGTGGTATAGACTGTTGTGCGGTAAAAATGAATTCGTTATTTAACATGATGATATATCTTAATATGTTCAAAGAGATCTGGCAAATTTAGTATGAATTACATAATAGAGTAAATTTATCTGGAATGTATGTTAATTCTTAAAATAAATAAAGAGGAAGCTCCTTACCTTCAAGCCTGCCTCTCGGCATAACTGACGATAGCAGGTGCGTTATCGGTATTGGTGAAATACCAGGGCTGTTCAATAAAGAATAATCACAATTTTTATGACAACGTGCCTTTACTCATCCTCATAATTTTGATGGCCCTTCTCAAAATAGTCTCCCATGAATAAGATGCACTTGTCCCAGTGTTTCTGCCGGTCTTCAAAGACATGCTGGAAACCATTTTTGAGAGATCCTTCAAATTTGCCTCCGCAACCTTCACCACTGCTTCTGATGATGGATAATGCCTCCCACGAAGGGGTTTCTTCATGTTAGGGAATAGAACATTGTCACATGGGACTAAATCCGGACTATAGGGAGGATGAGGGATGAACTTCACGTTGATTTTTGCAATATATTCAGCAACAACATTGGCAATATGCGGTCGCGCATTATCGTGGTGCAGCATTCAGCCTGGTTCATGAAAATGTGGTCTTTTGTGCCTGATATGGATGTGTGTGTATGTGTGTGTAGTGTTTAACGCCCGCTTTTACTACATAGCAACACAGGCGGTGACACTGATGATACATGAGGTGAAGATGGATCACCGGTGGAATGAGATGGCGGGGGAAACTGGAGGTCCCGGAGAAAACCCGCCCCAGCGCCGTGTTGTCCACCACAAATCTCACTTTGCGGTCGCCTGGGATTGAACCCGGGCTACCTTGGTGAGAGCCAGGCGGTCTAACCACTGAGCCACGGCGCGGCCACCTGATATGGACTTGCAATGTTTTCAGGATATCCCTGTAGTATTGTCCAGTCAATGATGGTTGTGCAGGTACAACATGCTGCTAAACCATTCCGTGAATATCAAAGAATGAGATGACCATAACTTTCCCAGCAGAAGCAACCACTTTTGCTTTGGGGGGGGGGGTTGTTGATGAAGGAGATTTCCACACTGAGCTTTGCTGTTTGCTCTCATAATCAAAATGATGTAGTCAAGTTTCATCAGCAGTGATTACCTTTGAAAGAAACTCCGGATGTTTCTCTAACATCAACTTTAACTGCATGTTACATCCATTGCAGCGGTAGGCGGTACTGAACATGTCCGAACTTGCCTGGTTCTCATAGGTGGAACCAGGAGTACAAACAATAAAACTACTACGTTTGTTTCACATTCAGCTAACAGAATATAATAAGATTGAATTTTAGTGCGAAAAATTATGACCGTAAAAATGTATGATCATTCTTTATTGAACAGCCCTCGTATTTTAGTTTCTTGATGGAAATTGACTAAAATAAAAAGAGTTAAATGATGAAGCCTGGGACTCAAGTAGTTACGATAGTAAGTCGCCACAAACGGTCTAGTGGTTTACCGGGGAAATGTACGAGTCAAATGGAGAATTTAATTAGGACGGTACGTTGGCCATGGTAGCTCAATGGGTTAGAGTGACTGGAGGGAAACCAGGAGATCTGTGGTTCAAATCCCGGCCATGGCTTTGAATCTTTCATGTTGACTCTATCTCTCAAAGCCCTCGTATTTGTTTGGTTTTTTCTCTGATCTTACTTTGAACTGGATTTGTTGTATAAATATTGCACCGCCTGCATCCCAGAAAACATTGGGGCAAGGTTATATGAAAAAGCATAGATAAAAATGGAATAACAGCAAACTATGCTCCAGCTGATTAAGGTAGCCTGTTAGTGGTAGAATTAGTTGCTATCCCGATTCCGTTAAATAGGAATCAATTCACACCTAACGTTAGCCATTTAGACATTTAATATCTTGGAGTAAATCACGCGATAGGAGCTGGTTCCGCTTTACTGCTCTGAACAACTTAAAGGTCATGTCAGAGTAATAATAAAATGGAATACACGTAGTGAGAACTACAGGCAGCTAAAAGATATCGACCCATTCTGTAATGCTCTCTTCCAGGAATGTCATGTCAGTCACTCCTCCAACTTAGTCACCTCATCAAGATCTGGCTCTACCTATAACTTTGGTAGATAACCCTGTAATTTATGCTTAATGGCACTCTAGATTCCAATGTTGTGACTCGACAGTTTAAAGCAATACTTGGATATTTTAGCTTTGTATACTATAGCAACAGATTTTAATTTATGACCGTTATCCACTGTAGCTTTTTCTAACGTATCCAAATTTATATTTCCTCCTGCTTAGCAATTGTAGAGAAAGTATTGCATTCCACAAAGAATGAAGATATGTACATGTTTAGGCCCCTGTATCTTAAAAGCATATCTATATTAGAAAAAGGCCCATATGTGTGTCATTATATGCATATTGTGACAACCTGGCCGTGGATGTTAATGGATTAAGATGCCACGCGGCCAGATCGTGCACGGGGAATAGCTCAGGCGGGATTTCATGCCTTGCGGAGAGGTTGGGGATTTCTATTATACATTTTCAGTTTTAATATAGTAACATTAATACAATATGGCCATAGGCCATTACCTGAAAAGGACGGTACATGACGTCCTGCTCTGACGAGAACCTAATCACAAGAGACAGAGAGAGAGAGAGAGAGAGAGAGAGAGAGAGAGAGAGAGAGAGAGAGAGAGAGAGAGAGAGAGAGCTACTGTAGACCCACGACAAGAAGGTAAGCTAGAGCAATGTGTAGCGTAATCACTTTTGCTGTCCCCACGGTGTTTATGCCCGACTTCCCTGCATGACAAGGATGGAAGGTTCGTTTAAAATACACAAGTGTTGTCACATAACTCAACCATACATAATACCTGTCGCTGCGTTTACTGCAACAAACATTAGCTCTGGTAGCATGGGTGACTGATATGCACTATCATACACTCATTTCCTAGTAAACAAATACGTTACCGGAGCAGATAAACAGTTTAAGCTCCTCTGCCCTTCATAACCCTCTAGCCTGCTTGTTGTGGGCACACAGTACACAATGGGCTGCCATATAGTCCCGCTGCTGGAACGGTTACCGTGGCTTTATCTTTAACAGAAACCTCTCACATAACGCACTGATTATTCTCGTTGGAGTGAGAAGGGTACTGATGCGCCTCCCGTTCGTGTGCTGAGCACCAATGAACGCATCACTTCAGCCAATGGAGTTCGCAGGAATCACAAATGACAGATATATGTTCACTCCACGTGGAGTAATCAGTGCGTTATCTGAGAGGTATCAATTACCAAAGATAAATCCATCGTAACCGTTCCAGCAGAGGGACTACGCCAAAGACAGTCGCAGGAGTGGGGGAGTGATGTCACATTCACCATCATAGTCAAATGAGTGACCATTTGTACTAAACAAAACAGTCACTGTTGTGACAATATGTGTGTGAACAGCACCACTCAAATGCGAAAGAATTAACACCAAATTAGGTATTTAAGTACAGCTTCCCCCATGTGTGCGAAACATTCATTTTCAAGAACTTCTAACATAAGAAGTGGTACTCTTTACAAGAAACATCTTGCGTTCTTTTCTCTCACTAATAACTATGTTCATTAAGATATCACATACGTAACATTTTTTCATTATTAAAAAAATCGGATGTGTTAGACTCACATGAACTTCTCTATTCTTCTTCGACAAATTATACGATACTTAAAACCGGTTATTCTTCTATCAACTTCTGTTAACTGAGATTATCACTTGTAATACACGATACTTTTACTGTATGTTTTGAACAGAACGGAAAAAGGAGTTCAGTAGTCGAAGTGAAAGAGGTAGTCGGCATGTGATGGCTTTGAACTTTCGTTCTCTTTGCATGGCCAAGATCAGAAAACAAATATAGTGTACTCACATTACTTTCTCTACTCTTGTCTAGACTTGTCTTACAAATGATTTTTTCTGTCTTACTTCATGTTATTCGAGATAAAAGTGATCTCACTGCTAATTTTCTTGCCGTTAGAAGGGTCATGAGAATTCAGTAGGGTGAAAGGACAGTCAGCTGATTTAAGAACTAGTTGCAATGTGGTGGCTGAGCAATTCCGTTCTGTTTGTATAACAAAGAAATGAAAGAAACAAATAACCACTTCCAATTTGTATTCTTGCATAATAAATAGATATCCAACACTAATTGATAAACTTTGACTATGCAAAGATGATGATGATGATGATGATGATGATGATGATGATGATGATGATGATGATGATGATGATGATGATGATGATGATGATGATGATGATGATGATGATGATGATGATGATGATGATGATGATGATGATGATGATGATGATGATGATGATGATGATGATGATGATGATGATGATGATGATGATGATGATGATGATGATGATGATGATGATGATGATGATGATGATGATGATGATGATGATGATGATGATGATTTTTCCCTTCAAATTACGTGTTCCAACGTTAAGTCATATCGGACGATGAATGAAATGGGTGAAATGATGCTCAATGAGTCCGGTGTCCATGGAGCTTAGAGTTACCTGACATTCGTCTATCAGGATAACGGAAAACCCAGGAAAAAAAACTTATCCAGGTAACTCACCCTAACCGAGATTCGAACTCGGGACCTCTTGAACGTGAGGCAGACATGCTGATGATGACGATGATTAAAAAACGTTATTGCAGCCAGTCTGTCATGAAGCAACAGATAAACCTTGTGTCAGTGAAGCAGCAGCTAACTTACTATCTCAATCCCAATTTACAACTGTTAACACTAAGTAACCTGGTCAATAAGTAGGCGCTACAGGAAAGTAACAGTTTGTCATGCCTTAAAATCTCCGAGGTAACATGTGAGGTTTGCATTGTAGAGTTTACGGATTTGATTCCTGACAACTTCCTCCTTTTCCTATGAGTTATTTGTAGTTAACTCGGGTCTGTGTACGAATGTTGAGGTGGTTTCCCACTTACCATAAATTTCTGTCCATCATTTCCTGTACCAGGAACTTTCAGGACCAGGCGACGGCATTGTGCAGAGAAGACAGCCACGTGTTAAGGGCTTGAGCAACGTCGAAACTGGAAGTACCAAGGCCTCGATCTATGCTTCCGCGTTTGGTCATCCTTCAGATCTCTCGCTGTATCCCTCCCTCTGAGGGGTTGCACTAGAAGTATAAAGGGCCACATGGCATGTGTGCAATACTCTATCCCAGTTACTAGGGCCACTCCATAATACATACCATTGCTATGCCTCTAACACACCCTTTTATTAAATATAATCCTTATTCCTACCTATTTACGTTAGCTCAACTTTAAGTGTCTAACCTATCGTTTCATGCAGAGAAACTGCTTGCCTCCGTACAATAACTTATTAATAGCTCCCTATACACGTTCTCTGGGTCATTTTTGCTTTGTTCCTTTACTTCCGTTTAACCTTGCCTCATACTGCTTTTGTTTTCATTCTCCGCCCTTTATATTTCCGTTGTTATTTCACTTTTACGTCTTTTTCACCGACCCTTTGCTGCCCTTTTATATCCATAACACAAAACGGCCGCAAAGTTAATTAAATAATTAAACTTCTGAAGCCGTCTTGGAAGGAGAGAGCACGGTACGTTTATTTTCAGAACAAGAATCTTTTTACGGTCAATGAAAACCAGCTATTATCTTTCAGCTAGGGTGCCGCTAAAACCCAAACCAAGGTATGAATTATATACTTGCTAACGTTACCCTGGTACTCCCCAGTGTTATGCACAACCTTTTCCTCGTTTTCATATTCCTCACACCAGTGGCGGTTGAATACAGTCTTAAGCTGTTTCGGAAATATCAGCTGTTCTTAGAAACCTCCCTGATATTTTAATGCAATAGGTTTGGAAATTTTATAGGATGCTTTCTCTTCTCTTGAAATTTTATGCAGACATATATGGGTTACAAGTTGCACACCTCGACCACTAAGACCTACATTGATCAACTGTGGCCACCACACTCCTCTTCCCCCGGAAAGAAGGGATGAACTGAAGGAATCACAGCAGACTGTAGCCCACAGGCAGATACAGTACAGAGACGCGAGGAAGTCCTAATAACAGACTTGAAGACTCTTCCCACTGGTATGACAATGTTAAACGAGGTTACCCAGGGGTGGAAATTCCCCCTCTAGTATCCAGGAGAACCAAATTTTCGTGTCGCTTTTTCCATTAGAGCAATACCTTGAGTCTTACGTTCTTCCCCAATTACTGGCGGAACTGGATACGCTACTTAAAGTCCGGCCGTTGTATCTACGGCTCTGACGTTTTGCGACTGCAAGAGGTGGAGGGGGAAGGCTAATAGTACTGAGCAATTGAAAACCTATCCTCAAAATTATCTTCAGAATGAAAATAATCCAAATTGCAATTTCATTATCATATATGATATTTATTACAACACTACTCTATTCGAATATTTCGTTCACACCTTTCACACACACTAACTGCATCTGTTGGTAGTACTGGGAGTCTCTACATCCGGTGTTGTTTGAAAGAAGATGACCAATTAATTTCGGAGAAAAGGTCTCAGAAGCCACTTCCAAACTTGAAATTTGTTCCTGTTTCCACTAAGCAATATAGCTTTCATGTTCATGTAATAAATGAATAAGACTGCCTGCTGTGCTAGGGGTCCCGGGTTCGATTCTCGGCGGTGGGGATGGGGATTTTTGTTCGACCAAGATAATTCCTCATCTTCCCCAGAGTCTGGAAGTATGAATGAGAGTGTAAATGTGTGCGTGATCTAATGGTTAAAAACCAAAGATAATAAGTTAACACCTTCAGTATGTTCCAAAGAAGAACGGCCGCCGATATGACCATAGCAGTTAAAGGCGGGGTATAAATGGAACAAGCAAACAAAAATGAATAAGTATGTCTTTAAAAACAATTGCAACTTCAACAGTGACAGTGAGTGAGATCACTCAAGATGCTGTTGAGTTTGTACAATACATCTGTATTTCCTTTCCCTGAAGTGTGAATTCCAAAGCTTGTTATTGTGATAGTTAAAACAAACGTAACCTCACAATAAATTAATGCATTCTGTAGTTATAGGAAAACAGGAAAGGATATCACTAGTTATGTGTAATGCAATTTCTTTGCACACAGAATAAATTTGTAAAACTCCCTAGAAGGAAAGTGTTAAAAAGGTCAAAAACCCTACTAAAGAAATGTATATATATAAATGTAAGTGAAAATACGAACAACTATGTTCAAAAATAACACCATCTCTTTAAATAGAAAACAAATAATCTCTGTTAATAGCTTATATTTACTAAGAAATTTTAAAAGCTGTATGGTACATACATTATTTTCAGCAAAAATTTACAAAAGAATATTCAGAGAAAAATCTGACATTTGTGATTCATTCATGAAACTAATAATATAGTAAAACCTTACAAATTAGTACAGAAGGCAGTGTTAGTAATAGAAGACATACATTTAATAAAATACACTATTTTATGTACTTCTAATCACTTTGGTTGAATTATCATTCACACATGCAGTATAAATAATTATGATAAATAATTATGAAACACAGTCCAATGAATCTAAGAAAAATATTAAATACACAAATACCGTATCATTCATTTAAAATTATCCTAAAATCTTGAAATTCAGTTGAACCGTTCAATAACGTAAATTTTAAACTCTGCTGTTGTCCAATTATGCAACAAAGAATTCTAACACTCCTATTAATATTCAGGAAAATAACTACTATAAAACACAATGTTTATTCGCAGTAGACCGTACAGTGCTAAGTAATCTTCGAAAGATTTTAATAAAAAATACAGTTGGGTAGAAACTTATTCTTTTATTTTCACGAATACGTTATGCTTATTGTGAAAATACTTTCTGTTATGTCGTCAGTACCCCTCGGATATGCGTACCCCAGGTTGAATATTAATGGCCAGGAGATCCAAGATTTTCATTTTTAAGAACAAGGGTACGTAGTTTCACGTACAACAATAGAACTAATCTTCAACATTATATATAATTGTGCGTAATAATAAGTGTATTATTAATAAGGCCTTTGGTATTATTATTGAAGCTGAAATGTCATTCTCCATTATGACCTGGGTTGGGCTGTGGTGGAACTCAAGCATTTTGTGTGCAGATATTATTCACGCCAGTGAGCCCTTTAGTAAATTCTCCCTCCTCGGGAAAGGAAAATGTAATTAGTATTTTACATGTACCATCTCATTGAAAACCTTCAGATGTTTGCCACAGTCTGTGTAATATCCAAACCCTTTTAAGTTCTGCTAGCCACGTGCACCGTGTTACCAGATCTATCGTTCCTTTTCTGCGACCATCTCATTTCCTCCTCACAGAGGAGGAGATGAAATAAAATTTCTGCATTTCCATATTCCAGACGAAAGTGTCATACCCATAATAGCACTGTCAACCCGTACACATCTGCTACCAACCGGGTGCTCTTCTTAAGGGTATTCGTTACTGCTCAGAAACATATCGAGTGTTTATAATTCTACTTACAGCTTAACCGTCGCTATAATAAATCAATAAAACACAGATAAAATATTTAAAGAAAGCTTATCAGTAAAGAAAAGAAAAACACACAATGCTATACTTCCAGCTCTGCGTCCTACACCTACAACAGTAATTTTTTTACAGCGTTTGTATATAGAATGTTATGCAATAAATGTAGAATAATTACAAATTCGTTTAATCAGTAACATTGTAAAATGTTATTTGAACATGAGAAAATAAATCATTATTTTTATTAAAATAAATAATTGCATTGGTATACAGAAAACTTTTGAAACCCTAACACAGATACAAAACCTATTATCTCGTGAGCTGCTTTTAAAATGTGCAATTTATAATGATCATTTTAAAACGATCATATTAAATACTAAACCATAATTTCTGTATTAAAACTTCAAATGAATTGAATTTAATCTATTTTAGAAATCATGGACAAGTAACCTTAAGGGGGGACAGAAGCGCTGTTTTAGTCATTTTCATGAAAAAATGGAATTTTGGCATTTTGTTGAAAAACATGCGCCATAATTTAATTTACTTGTTTACAAAGTTTCATGCCCGTGTGGCAAACGCATCACCTGTTATGGACGATATTTTTAAAACTCCATGCTGGTCAAATGCTTCTCCATGCTTTAATTGGCACGCCCACATTTTTGAATGCAGAGAACTTACGAACGATTAGATTTTAAAATAGGCGTTAAAGCTGCCGTAGCCTATTTTAACAAGCTTTCATATGAATCCCCTAGATGGCAGTGATTTTTCCGGATGTTTTTAGTCATTTCCTTGATATACTTCCTGTGTAATAGCGCGAAATGTTTGTTTATGTTTTCTTTTGTTGTTCCAGTGTTTTATAAGTGATACTTGGCGTTTAAAGTTATTATTTTTAGGTTTTCTCCTCTTTGTTTATACTTATTATACTTAAGTGTCCATTTGCGCCTAAAATTACACCGTAAGCTGTAAATACAAACTTATTTCAGTAAACCTACCTAGAACAACTATGTATTGTGAAATTAAAGAGGCTAAGGTACCTATACTCATTAATGTGGTACTGCATTATTTTGCTGTTTTAGAATGCCAAAGATAAAGGTTAGTAGAGCCGCTTTGTGTAAATTAATGAATAAGAGCAGAAGGGGGAAGACAGATCCTTCGGTTAAAGTAAATCAGGATATAACCAAACCTGAAGCACTGCAAAAGAAAAACATAAGCCTTTCTAAATTGGAGGTGCAGTGCAGTACCTATATACCAGAGGAGGATGTAGGTGAGAGCAAATATATTATTTTAGATTTTGGCCAGTTGAAAGAACTGACAAAAGATTTAGCATGCCCGCATTGTTTTCACAAACTCTGAACCTGGGGATGCTTTACAGCTCTGGTTTTGCTTCTCAATTAGCGGTGAAATGTGAAAAGAGACTACTATTTCAGTAAATACATCTAAAACCTAAGGCACAAGAGGCTACTAGGGAAGAAGGTGTAAGTTACACTTCTAGAGCTTTCTAATGTACAGAAATTATATATATATTATGTAAAGTGCATGCAAAACTTTAAAGCCATTTTTCTCAAGTTCCGTTTTTGGTTGTTATTTTTTCCATATTCAAAATCTGTCTTCTCCCACAATATTACAGCTAGCGCTCTGAAAATTGTATACATTACACTTCAGAAGCTTTTCAACAAACCGATGTATGAGAATTTTGATATTGGTCATAGTTTAATTTTTAAAAAAATAATTACTATGACCAAGGAGTGATTTTTGGATTTTTTTCGCCTTGACACATAAAATAAATTTTAAAAAATAATCATACAGAATTTCAGAAATCCGATCCATTTGTTTCTTATCAAGGTATTAAGAAATTTAATTATATCAAAATGAGATTTATTAAGCAATATCTCTCAAAGAAGATAGATTTTGATTTTAGGTAATAAAATTTTATAAATTAATTCATATATCAAGAATGCAGTTACACATTGGAATTAATACTGGTACACGAACTTCTTTAGTTACTAGTAATATCTGTACAAAAAATTGCGGCTCTAGCTTTAGTAGCTTAGAAAATCACTTTTAGCACTTCGGCCCCCCCCCTTAAAAAACCTCATACATACAAACATAAACGAAATTCGCTCACTTGATACAGTGAAGTTAAACTTAAGTGTTTTTAAATATAAGTTCAGTAACATTATGAATAATATCTTAAAATTGTCCGTAAAAATGGTAAACAGACTACCATTCCACGTTTTTAATTCAATGAAGACTGTGTGAAAAAATGCTATGATTAAGGTAATTAGCCATTAAAATGCAATTCCTTGACACCGATGTATATTTGTAAAGCAATACGTATTCTTGATTTTAATATATTTAACTTGTATCGTAATATCGACTACATTATCTTTTATCATAGACAGATGCCTACATACATCTCTGGACTTCGCCATTTTTAGTTCAAGCTTATTCACAGTAATCTACGTAAATATCTAAATATTTCGAAGAAGCTATTCAAACTGATATTACGGTTAAATAAACAGAAATGCTGTTTTGTCAAAAAAGGGTGGTAAACCAATTTCATATGTCTTCCGTGAAACAATAAATCAGCCGTATTTTTTCATACTAAGTTCTGTGTCGCTGTGTAGTGTAGAACGTACTGTGATCTATCTTAACCCCTCTTTCAACAGTTGACGACCGATTAAATACAACATGAAGCACCCACTTCGTTACTCTGACCAAAATGAACAACATTTTGGAATTTGTAACGGCAGTATCAGGCAGCGATTAGGAGGCGGCGAATTAATCAAAAACGGATAATTAGAAAATAAGATAAATTAATAAAAATGCTTTGCTAAACTGATATAAAAATCTTGTTATAATAATATGAAATTAGAATGCATAGAGTAATAATTAAAATAGCGGTCGACTTAAAGAATGAGAAGGGAAGAATATAGTTTAATATAACATATATACTAGCATCCAGGCAAGAAAGAGAAAATATTCTTGTAAAACTCCGTACATTTCGGAGAGACAGGAAAGGAGGACCGTTATTTTATTTGTGATAGGAAAAGTTCAATGTCTGAGAACTATAGTATACTTTCAGCCAGGAATGTATTGGGACAAAGGGCTTTCAAAATGCAGTTGAGCATTAACGCTAAAGAGATTTACTTCGCTGATTTGATAACGATGTAAATCGTTACAAACAACTCAGGGTAGGCGTTCCCCAACTCAGAGTGGGCTGAACGTCAATGGGTTAGATGAATTTTGAAAAACAATGCGAAAATTCGAAATAAATGAGAAACCAATAATAATGTAACATTTGAGAAGGGTGAGCTAGTTTGGTCATGTGATAAAGTTAGAGAGGGGTTCAGAATAGGGTTCGAACTGCATCGTGAACTAAAAAAAAACTTACTTAGAAGGTGATACTACGACAGGAATAACGTGTTCATGCGCATTAAGTAGAGAAGTGAAGATTTATAAGTCTGAAATGTAGAGAAGTTAAGAATAGCCCAACCAGCGTAAGTGGAAGCAGCATTAGCTGTTTATTAGAGCAAAGTACCGTCGTATAAAGAAGAAATAGAAACCGCGCGGAAGTAACTTTAAACAAGTAATCCAGGGTTTCAAGAAAAATTGAATTTATGTTAGGAATTTTACTAACAGGTGCTCATCGATCCAAGTGGATAAGCAAACTTAGTAGGAATTAAACCAAATAATTCTGTGACAAACAAAGTGTTAATACGACTGAGTAGCCAACAACCACCAAAATCCATTTCCTACAACCATTCACGTGAGGATAAGAGAACTCATAGCTCTAATTAGAACCCAATCAATTTAACACCTGTATGACGAATATATGTATATATTTGAACATCTTTCTTCATTTGAGTTTTTTGTCCTTTTTATTTTTTCATTCTTCCATTTTTAAGGTGCCCGTTCAAATGGTCAGAAATTTGACATTTAGAATCATTATGTTATTCCCTATTTTGCGTTTTTGTCTAATATACATTACTTAGATAAAATAGTAATTGTTCCTAGTGTATCAGTTGTGGCCCATTTTTAATTACAAATGTAATCCTGTATTTTCATAAGTATATTAGTAACTATGATTACCTTTTTTTTGGAATGCCACGGTTTGCATGAAATTATTTTAAAACCAGGAGATCTATGCATTTTTAAGGGCCTCTAAAAATTATTTCAACGAAAACCTATGATTTAAGATTAACGATTGCAGTTGTTTTAAACTTAGAAAATAAGAAAAATACTATTTGGTTTAGTACTTCAACCTTCATATTAGAATCCTTCAAAATCTCTATCAACATTTTGCTTTAGCCCAATTAGATTTTCAGGGACAGTCCTGAGCTCTGATTTTATGAAGCCACTCACTATCCTATTATGTTCTTATTAGTAGCTTTCTGTATATAAACGCATGTAACACATTTGGCTTTTGCTCATCATTTTCAAATAAAGCGTCTCACAGCAACGGAAAACTCTTACACAAATTTTTCAATAGTCGTTATGTAGGATTGTAAATTTATCTTCTGTGACTTAAACAAGTAAAAATTTTTATTGTGTTTTGCACACTGCCTGTTATTATTAATATTGTTTAACCTCAAAATAGCCCCAGAATGCACTTATGTTTTATTCAATACATTGTTGTATAATGGTAAAACAAAATATATACAGTAATTAGCCATAAGTTATGGTCATGAATCCAAAATTAACTTCCTTCCATATGTAAGGAAAGAACAAATATTTGCAGCGGCTTTCTTACCTCGCGTCTGAAGTTCTGATTTGTCTCTACCGAACACTTAACTGGTTAACTTCACTTCGTGTGCTATTAGGTAAATTAAATAGGATAACATAGCGAGATTTTGTGTTCCAATTCAGAATCACTGTAGAAATTTGGCCTTCTTAATCAGTTTAGATGGTTTGTAGACTTACCTATTTTATTATGGAGTGTATTAACGAAGATTGGACTGATTTGATGCAAAGCACCATTTCAGTCGGTTAGTACGTTACGGCGGAACGTTATAGTTTGCGCTATCTAAAGGAATTCTCCGTGGCCCTTGAATAGTCCTTAGGGGCCCATTTCCCGGACCTACCGGTTGATGATGGCACAAGCTTGCTCGCCCCGACGTTAGAATTGTATCACTGAATCGTTAGGTACCCCGTCCACACGAGCTCATTGTTTTCCGGATCTGGTTACCCTTTATCCCCTCTTCCTAAGGGACACGTACGGCTAAATGGCGTACAGATGTATTATTTTATCTCGACAGGAATCCTGCGCGGTAGGGATTAGTAGCAACTGTGGCGGGGATAGTGCACCTATCGCCACAATGCGTCACACGCGTAAGATTACGAGAGGGGAGGGCGGTGCATAAGGTGTCTAAAACCAAATTTCATTATCGAAGCCAGTTTTGCAGCTCTTATAAACTAAGTTGTAATTCTTATTATGGTAGTAATCTCCAAGCTTTTGTTGCATCTTAAATAGTAAATAGGCATTTGGAACAAAACCCTGTTCTCCTCCAGCAGACATGATAAACAACTGTCGGCATTTCAATATCGCTGCAGAGTCCCTGTAACATATTTCACTCCAGGCATATGGTCCAGTATGTGCTGTATTTATGTAAGTTTCATCCATATAAACTATATAAACTTCACTTCGAAATCTCCGAATATTTCGTAAATACTTAAGCCTTTTTGCTCGTATGGTGCGATGTGCGATTAAAATTTTTTTGTCACGCTTAGTGTATTTTTTTTTTTTTTTTTCAAATATTCCTAACTTCAAAGGAACCGTTCTTAATGTTCAGACACTGCCTTGGAAGTCAGTAGAATTTTTAGCTTCATAAGCTCTTTCTTCATAGTTGGTCTTTTTTCTGTGCTTTAAAAATTATTCATAGTTCGCCTAACTACTTCTGAATTAAAACATACAAATTAGATTTTGTGTATGTTCTTAATCTTTGTTTACTGGCCATAGAGAAGGACGTTGTTGCACTAGCACCAATGGCTTTTGAAATGAAATGTGTAGTGTTTAACGCCCGCTTTTACTACATACGGCACCGTAGGCGGTGACAGTGATGATACATAAGATGAAGATGGAGCACCGGTGGAATGAGATGGCGGGGGAAACCGGAGGTCCCGGAGAAAAACCGCCCCAGCGCCGTGTTATCCACAACAAATCTCACTTTGCGATCGCTTGGGATTGAACCCGGGCCACCTTGGTGAGAGCCAAGCGGTCTAACCACTGAGCCACGGCGCGGCCCCAATGGCTTTTCTTTCCTTAATAACTCTCATAAACTGCTTTCAGACACAACTGTTGCCTCAGATACCCTTCCCCAGATTTTTATAGCTAACCCAGACCATTTTTATTTTTTTATAAATCTATGGATATTGGTTATTAACTCTCGTGTTTCTAAATGTAGCACTTTATTTCCTAATGTGCTGCTAGGGGGCGTCAGTTATAAGTGCTCTCTTGGAACCAGGAGACACGCACATTTTGAAACAAGCTGTAGTGTTACCGAGTAGCTCTGCACGTGTTTTATTTGCTCGCAAGTGGTACCCAACTGACCTGCCCTCCCCTCCAGTTTCAACCGTTCTGAGATGGACGCTTCTTGGGCCCTCTCCGTCTGATTATCCTAAAACAGCGTTTTAGTTCTTTCGTTGTTTCAGTATTCGTCGATACATGTTTGATCTTCATAATTATATTTTACGATTTTATACATCCTCAATTCCAATTAACCAAGCGAATACTAACGAATTCTATATGGCAATACACATTACTATTTTATACCCCAATGGCGACAATATAAGGGATTTAAGTCCACTTCCATAGTTGTAATATTCTGTTATTACGCAAATAGGATTAACGGTTGTGAAAGTAGTGAAAAATAGTGAAATACAATCTCTTATTTGCCAAATGAGTACCTCGGAACAGTCAATGAAAGCTATACTCATAGAATTATAGTAAAACTGATTGAAATAGTCACTGCAACGTGATATGCGTAAGCTAGAACAGCTTAAAGAGAAATTTTGAGGGAAAAAGAATCTAGTATACTGAGGCCAGACAGAATCTAGGTCAAGCTGCATCCTATCAATTAAAACATTTTATTGGTTTTCAGACATAGAAACCGCACCGCTGCCTGTCAAACTGATACAGAATTAGCCGTTTCATTAAGCTGATTATCCTACAAATATCCAGACTGATTGATCAAAATAAACGATGAAAATTGTCCGCATGCTTTCTGGTATTTGTTTTAAAATAGACAAAAGGACATCCAATTACAAGAAAATCCGTAAAACAGTTAAATCTAAATAACTGTTACCCAAGAGAAATAAAATGGATCCGCTGTGAGGTGATAGTGCCCCCAACTTATATTCCGCGAGACACACGTGATGCGAATTACTTTTTAAGGGTTTCCGCTTATCTTAAAGACCAAAATATCGGAAGCTCTGAACTATAAGGATCCTAGTGTAACTAATTAATTGTATTATTTATATTGCTTTCAGTTTTATTTCAGTTAAAACTTAAAAAATCGTAGTTATGTGGTACACATCAACAACTTTTTCTGCGTATTAAATATTTGCAAAATTTCTACCTAGAGATTATCTCAACTTAAGCAACAAGTACTTAGCTATACACAACATGTAAAAATAACGTTCAAATATGTATCATTAGAGTGAGGAAATGAATTTGGAAGTTTTAGTAACGACCTCATGCAAAGGAATCTAAAAAGGAAGACAAGAGAACTTCAAACATTATATGTGTGTGTTTGTGTGTGTGCGCGCGCGCGCGCGCGCGCGCGTGTGTGTGTGTGTGTGTTTACATCGAAAATATTTTGAAAATGTCAAAGGATTGTTTAACAAAAATTATATATTTTAATATATCTATATTTTTCTTGATGTGAGTTGTCTATGTCTTATGGTTTTCTAATTATATAAAATTATAAAATATTCCGTTGAATCAAGAGGGCTTTCATATGCCATGCACTGAAAATTTAAGATTCAGTTCTCATATGCAGGTGTTAAAACGCATTTCAACCACAGCACCTAAAGCCTTTTTGAGAGAGTAAAACTTAAGGAAATAATGTTAGTTCGATGTAGGCAAATTTCGTCAATATCTTTGTGTAACATCCTGGGAAGTTCCAAGTGTTCAGTGCCAAGTTTGAACTGTATGAGATATTACCTCTGAGCCAATCAGACATGAAGGCCTAGATAGAGGTGATTTAAAATCGCTATCTATAGCCGGAAGCCGAAGCATGGTCCGTTAGTAAGAGAGCCGCGCGCGCGCCTGTGTGTATGTGGGTTGGTTCGTGCCCTACGATTTTACACTGCTATTACCGATTTCGTCAAACTTGGCACAGATACCTAACCCCATTTCATTCAGTGAAGTGTTTAATCCTATGTAATTCCCAGAAAAGATCATAAATTCAACTACGAGGGCTGCTCAATAAAGAACGATCACACTACTTTTTGACAACGTACATTTACTCAGCCTCATAATTTTGATGGTCCTTCTCAAAACAGTCTCCCCTGAATGCGATGCACTTGTTCCAGCGTTTCTGCCAGTCTTCAAAGACATGCTGGAAACCATTTTTGAGGGATCCTTCAAAATCGCCTCCGCAGAATTCACCACTGCTTCTGATGATGGATAACGCCTCCCACGAAGGCATTTCTTTAACTTAGGTAATAGAAAAACTCACATGAGTCTAAATCCGGACTGTAGTGTGACTTTGTGGGTTCGTAGAATTAAAAGTCCAAATTGCAGAAATACAAATAGTTCTTTATTTCCACCGAATTACAGTTAGTACACTTAAAAATCTCGTACCACAGACAATTATCTAACACTCACAATTGCGTAACACTCACAATTACGTAGCTCTCGCAATTACGTAGCTCTCACAATTACGTAGCTCTCACAATTGCGTAACACTCACAATTACGTAACTCTCACGATTACATTCCACACTGCACTCGCTACTCAGCACCTTGCAGTACAACTCTCTCTCTCTCTCTCTCTCTCTCTCTCTCTCTCTCTCTCTCTCTCTCTCTCTCTCTCTCTCTCTCTCTCTCTCTCTCTCTCTCTCTCTCTCTCTCTCTCCCCCAGCAAGTGCCATTCAGTCACACGTGTGGGCATGGCCTCGATCCATAAGTCCTCCTCTATTGGTCGGCCCTTCCTGCTAGCTGATTGTAAGTTCGATGATTGGGTAACAATAGGGAGGGTAAGGGATGCACTTCACGTTGATTTTTGCAAGATATTCAGCAACAACATTGGCTATATGCGGACGCGCATTATCGTGGTGCAGCATCCAGCCTGCATCACGAAAATGTGGTCTTTTGCGCTTGATATGGACTTGCAATGTTTTCAGGAAATCCCTGTAGTATTGTCCAGTTACTGATGTGTGTGCATGTACAACATGCTGATAAACCATTCCGTGAATATCAAAGAATGAGATGACCATAACTTTCCAAGCAGAGGCAACCACTTTTGCTTCTTTATGGGTTGGTGATGAAGGAGATTTCCACACTGAGCCTTGCTGTTTGCTCTCAGGATCAAAATGATGTAGCCAAGTTTCATCAGCAGTGATTACGTTTGAAAGAAACTCCGGATCTTCCTCTAACATCAACTTTAACTTATGTTACCTCCATTGCAGTGGTAGGCGATACTGAACATGTCTGAAGTTAGGCGGGAACCAGGAGCATCAATAATGAAATTACTACGGTGTGTTTGTTTCAAATTAAGCTAACAGAATATAATAATTTTGAATTTTAGTGCGAAAAATTATGACTGTAAAAAAATTATGGTCATTCTTAATTGAACAGCCCTGGTATATATTTCTCAACGAGAATCTTAGTAGTCGGAGCACTGTTAACATAAGAATAATAATTATCTATACTTGCAGGGTCTAACAACATAAAGGAACAGCAAGTTCATATACTATTCTTTGATCTTTTCCATGTGATGCAAATATAAGTGGGCGAGCAAAGAGTTACACGCTGAGGCGTAAGTTTGATACAAATTTGTTTTGCTCAGGGTAAAGCAATGAGGTTTATCTCCGGGTATGAATGGATATGGATGTGAGGGATGGTTTTAATGACACTGGAATACCCGTATCAAACTAGTTTAATGACTGCTTCTTTTTATCAGAACATCGAACTTGAAGTTGCCGACCAAGGGTTACCAATATATCACTGTTCAGAGAGACTGAAACTGGAATGCTTATTACTCGATAAACTTAATTCGTTCTTCACATACATATGTACCGACAAATATCTTCTCTCATTACTTCCTGTCTGCCCTCGACCAAGACAGAAGAATAGGACTGCCCTAATCGGCCTGACGCCGAAGACTGAATGACCACACAGCTGCGCGTGGGTGTGTAACTTTCACTTTCTCAAAGCCCTTTATACACACAAAGATTTCCTTTGTGACTATTTTGTCATGCCATTATTAAGGTTTCGAAGAATGCCCTCTTCAAACAAAGTCAAGTGCTATCCCTTAGAATTCTTTTTTTCCCGTGTCTTTTGTTACACGACTCTAACAACTGCTTCTGTTCGTGTCGTAACAAACATACAAGACTCCTTTGAAATCTATTACGATTCTTTATACATTGCACCACTTAATTTCGGTATCACATGTCATTGATCATGAAGAAATTACACAGTCAAATTTTGTATTTCATTTTTATTACTTTATTGTATTTCCTTGGTAATTTTGTGTATGATGGTTAGCTCTAATAAACGGAGTTATACTGGTGTCACCTAAACTGCTAATATTTCTTCCCAGTAATATTTTATATTTTTACAGCAACGAGCTAACCGGAATGTGACTACGTGGAATTCACTCAGCCACATGAAAATGATCATTACAAACTGTGGTATCTGTGGTTGTTAACAATGCGACTGCATAGTATCCGATCAGCATTTTTATTGCACTGGTATATTTTTTGTCTAGAAGTTGTAGGGATGAATCGTCAAACCACACAAAAGCTCAGTTTATTATAATACTGCACATTATACGCACAAAAAGCAGAATACATTTCCCCTGTATTATTATAAATAGAAAACCATACAATCTGATATTGGTGTTTGCATGAACCTAAATATTAAGAATGCAACGGTTTCACCTTTCAACCGCAATAACCAGCTCGTTCCAATAATACTGTGTCTTTGTGGGTTCGTAGAATTACAAGTCCAATTTGCCAAAATTCTAAATGTTCTTTATTTGCGTAGAAATACACTCCGTAGCAGCAAAATTGCATCACATATTACAACACAATCTTCCAATGCCGATGACAATAACAAACAGCGTTCAGTTTACAACAACACTCTCAGCTGTTCTCTGCTTACCTCTCGGGACTCACTCTTGTTACATGTCTTTACAGCAATTCTTGTTTCACAACTTGCCACTCGCGCTGGCGTGTCACAATCTCTTAAATACATCGCCGAGAATTTCTAGACGATTCGACAATAAACCAGAACCCGAACAATCTCTATCAGTCCAGAAATTCCCATTTATCTCAACTTTTTTGCCTCGGCAGACCCTTATCAGCATGTTATCTTTGTGTGCCGGCTCTTGGTTTTCACACTGCCCACCTATCAGTTCCTTTTGTGTAAACAAGCCGCGCGATCCAAGATACGGGTTCGCGAGAATACTATACAACAATCTAATAAAAATCCATATTTACGGGACTACAGCGCAATTAAATTTAATACGTATAATTAACAGCATTATCTTAGAAATTTCTAACTTTATTATATTTTACCTTAAATTAAACGGAACGGAATGCCTCAAGCGATTTTGTCTATGGCCCTCCTTCGGAAGGCCCAGGTTCAACTCCATTGGCCGATCTAACTGACCCATGAGTTTTCCTGGGTCTCCAAGTGAATCCTTTGTAGTTTAATCATATCCTCCAAATTTCCTGTCCCCCCATTACATCTCCATTATCATTTCACATAATCTGATGGTGTCTATCAGAGTAGAAGTGTCGGCAGTTGTCACGGCGGTGCATGGCAGGATGATATGCTCTGAGTGAACCTTCCTCCTCTGGTGTCGGTTGCCGTTTTCCAAACTGGCAGCTGGGACCACTTCCGAACCACTGTAGGGAGAATGTAAATTGTTCTGGCCTACCGAGGGAGGTTTCCATCTAAGTAAAATGTAGTGAACCTGCCTTTTGCATTTTCGTGGCTCCATGTGAAGGCCGCTCTTTGTTTCCTCTTGTCTTATCCTTCCTTCAGGGAGTGCCCCACTTGGGGTCATAGGTACAATAGATCAAGCCTGGTCGCAGTACCGAATCCCCTCTGTAGTAATCCTAAACTTACTTTAAATTAATTGATTAAATTTATAAATATTGGCTTAATATGTATTATAACTTTTTAAATTCTCATAGTTCTAATTTACATCATACCATACTGTTTTATTGCCACAGCACTAACTTAGGGGAGGGGATCCGTCCCATTCAGCTGCCGAGGTGCGGGCTCTGAGGAACCTTAGCACTCGTGGTACCTCTGATGTTACTATAGGAAACTCGGGCCGAACATTTGAGCCCCTCCCTAAATGGGGGTTGTTCGGATTGGGTTGGACTCGAGGGGGCAATGTGTTCCCAATACCCACGGGGAATTGGGTACCTCCGGCCAGGTTACGGCCGCCCGGAGTGTGTAGAGGTTTACCTAATAAGTTCCGGGTACTAGCCTGCAGAGGTATAGAAGGTGTGCTAGATCACCAGGCGGTCCCACCGAGGTTTTCGGTGGGCGTATCCATCCCGTCTTGACGTTGTGCTCAGCGGTCGGTGGGGGGTGGGCTTTTTAAGAAATCAGGTATTGCGCTATGGAAAGAGCCCCGGAGTGTTCATCGTTCCCGGGTAGGAGGCCTGGGTCCTTGGTCCTACGAGTCCAGGACTAATGGGAGTAGAACCTCTGCACTTACGTATATATTAATATTAATACCTTTCTTACATAAATTTGTATGCTGTATACACCTGCTAGTGAAGAACGCCCCCGGGGCCGAGCATGAAATTGTTTCATTTAGGGATTCCTTTGTTTTAATTTACGTCCTCCAACGTTAAGTCATATCGGACAATGAATGGAATGGTTCAAATAAGCCCAGAGCCCATAGAGCTCAGAGTTCCCCGACATTTGTTTTTCAAGAGAATGGAAAACCCCGGAAAAACCCTTATCCAGGTAACCAGCCTGACCGAGATTCGTGAACGTGAGGCAGACACGCTACCATCTATGCTACCAACACGGGCTCATTTTGGGATGATGCTAGAAATTAGTCATGCATGTGTATATGTTATGCGTCATTTATTCTGGTCGAGGTACAGTTAAATTACAAATCTATAATAAATACATGGCCTAGCCTGTCATTTTATTAATAATTACAAAACGCATTCTTGTTTCATTATAACTTCACAGCATTCTCAAATACTACGGTAATTACTGTTTATCCGTTTTTACTACTCTCACACTACAAATTTCTCTTCACATCTCTGTGTGTCACCAGCTTCATTTATTTCTCCTCTCCCAAAAGAGATGGTGTATAACATATTTGGGATTTTAAGGAGCACTGTTGAGCGAGAGCTTGTAAAAGAATTCGCTCCTCAAACTCATGTTGATCAGATAGAGTCAACATGAAAAATTCATTGCCATGGCCGGGATTTGAAACACGGATCTCCTGGTTTCCGTCCAGTCACTCCAACCCATTGATCTACCATGACCAACGTGCCGTCCTTACATTAAGTTCTCCATTTAACTCGCATATTTCCCCGGTAAACCACTAGAGGCCCTCGTATTAGAGATTCATCGTTTGTGGCGACTTACCATCGTAAGTACTTGAGTCCCAGGCTTCATCATTTAACTCTTATTAGTTTAGTTAATTAATGGTAAGTCGCCACAAACAGTGAATCTCGAATGCGAGGACTCCTAGTGGTTTACCACGTAAATATGCGAGTCAAATGGAGAATTTAATGTCAGGGTGGCACTTTGGTCATGGTAGCTCAATGGGTCAGAGCGCCTGGACGGAAACCAGGAGATCCGTGGTTCAAATCCCGGCCATGGTATTGAATTTTTCATGTTGACTCTATCAAAGACCTTAGCCTATATACGGCCAGTGTGAAGAAATGATTAATTTCCACCAACTAACTAAAATATTAAGAGTTAAATGATGAAACCTGGGACTCAAGTACTTACAATGGTAAGTCGCCACAAACGGCGAATCTCGAATGCGAGAACCCCTAGTGGTTTACCACGTAAATATGCGAGTCAAATGGAGAATTATATGTCAGGACGGCACGTTGGCCATGGTAGCTCAATGGGTTAGAGCGACTGGACGGAAACCAGGAGATCCGTGGTTCAAATCCCGGCCATGGCATTGAATTTTTAATGTTGACTCTATCTACCAAAAACCTTAGCCTATATACGGCTAGTGTGAAGAAATAATTAATTTCTATTAATTAACTAAAATCATGTTGATTAGCTTACTTCATGGAAAAGATACCTCATTTAAGGTCTAAATAAAGAGTGCGAATTACTGACGAAGTTCACAGAAATGAACTGCCTCTATCCATGCATTGTTAGCCTTTTATGGGTCTTCAGACTCCCAGTGGAACTAACTGTACCTGCATTATTAACGATAACGATAGCAAGCGTTAGTGGATCACGAGCCGCGCGTTGAGAACAGTTCCATTAAGTTATCTCCCTGTCAGGTCGAAACAGTAGCCAGGCTCAGCAGCTACTAAAACACTACTTCTTCATCTTAGTTTTTGTCACGTTCCATTTTCATTACAGCACAAGTTTCTGGAGATCTTTTTACCGTACTATCTCTTCTTTTACGTTACACGTGCATACATTTTAGTGTTTATTTTTGGATTATCCACTTCTGGATCTGGACCTTTTAGAAGGCCCCCTCCTCCCCAAGCTTCAGAACGGCCGCACAGATGGGAGCTGAGCACTGCACCGAGCGAAAACCCGTTATATAATCATGTTTTTTTTTTATCGAGGAAATTAAACAGAAAACAGTTATCCTACAAATTGTTTCCATCGCTTTAAAAGTAATAAAATGTGTATATACACTGAGATAAGTAATTACTCATTGATAATGTTATTGCAATCACTCAAATTCTTTATGTTTCGAAACTAACTAGATTTGGAAAGAAATTGATATTTATTATTCTGATAGAATAGAAAAATAAGGTTGAACGTACCTCAAGAAAATTCTATTATGGTAATTGTTGCCATTTAAACTTTTCAAGTAGTCATCACATATATAAAAAATTAGTTCCTTTGTTTATTTACTTATACCTATTTAGGACAAGTTACGGAAAATCTACATGTGTATTTCACATCTGAAAGTTAGCATTTGTTTGCATACCATTGTTAAATTGATTAGTTCTAATTGGAGCTATGAGTTCTCTTATCCTCAAGTGAATAGTTGTAGGAAATGGATTTTGGTGGTTGTTGGCTACTCAGTCGTATTAATAGCACTTTGTTTGTTGCAGAATTATTTGGTGTAATTCCTACTAAATTTGCTTATCGACTTGGATCGGTGACCACCTGTTAGTAAAATTCCTAACATAAACCCTGAAACCCTGGTTTACTTGTTTAAAGTTTAAAGTTACTACCGCGCGGTTTCTATTTCTTCTTTATACGGCGGTTACTTTGCTCTAATAAACTTCTAATGTTGCTTCCACTTACTCTGGTCGCGCTATTTTTAACTTCCCTATATTTCAGACTTATCAATATTCACTTTTCCTTCTTAACGCACATGAAGACGTCCTGCCTGTCGTAGCATCAACTTTTAAGTAAGATTTTCTTACTTCACAATTCAGTTCGAACCTTATTCTGATCCCCTCTCTAACTTTATCACATGACCAAACTAGCTCACCCTTCTCAAATCTTACATTATTATTGGTTTCTCGTATATTTCGAATTTTCGCATTGGTTTGCAAAACTCATTTAAACCATTGACGTTCAGCCCAACCTGAGTTGGGGAAGGCCTACCCTGAGTTGTTTGTAACGGTATTATTAAATCAGCGAAGTAAATCCCTTTAGCGTTCAAGCTCAACTGCATTTTGAAATCTTTTTGTCCCAAACACATTCCTGGCTGGGAATATTCTATAGTTCTTGGACACTGAACGTTTACTAGCACAAAGAAGATAATGCTCCTCTCTTCCTGTCTCTCCGAAATGTACAGATTTTTACAGGAATATTTTCTTTTCCTTGCCTGGATGCTAGTATTAAATTATATTCTTCTCTTCTTATTCTTTAAGTCAACCGCTATTTTAATAATTACTCTATCCATTCTAATTTCATATTAATATAACAATATTTTATATTAGTTTGGCAAACCATTTTCATTAATTTATCTTTTTTTTAATTATCTGATTTGAATTAATTCGCCGCCTCGTAATCGCTGCCTGATACTGCGGTTATACACTACTTTAGTTGCAGTCATCTGTTTTATAGATGGACCCATTAATATGTGCAAAGTCCTTTAACCATCCAATGGAAATAATTATTACGTGTAACACTCACATACTTTTCTATGCCGATAGCCATTTCAAAAATGCTCACATAAATATTTCTGGCAAAATAAGAAATGATTTCTGTGCTCACCCTATAGTAATCATAACTTTAAATTAGGATATTACGGGTTTGATTCTACACAAGACCCACAAATAAAACCCAGCTGTTTATATCGCAGGTCTATGTTTGTTAATTTGTACATTTTTATGGCGGAGGTGCAGTCTCCCATGAACAGAAAAGAAATATATGTTGTTTTATACCAAAACCTAACTTTATCTTCCAAGTATTAGTCCTTTCAAACTAGGTCCCATGTTTTATAGGTCTGTGTTGAAAATTTAAAGCCATCTTTTAGATAAAAGTATGTTACATTCGATATGAATATTCTCTTCAGCTTGCTTTGTAGCACAAAAATGATTTGATTTTTCTCATAATTGAGCTTTGGTAGTCCAGTATCTTCTTGCACATCCTCCAATTGCTCCTAAGAATTTCATATCTGCAGCTTGGACAAATGTTTTACTTTTTTGCGAATACATTATTCACCTGCAGTTAAAAATAAGAAAATTTCTATTATTTTGCAGAATATGTACTGTGTGTTTTCTAAACTAATTTACAAAGCTCTTCTGATTGCATGCGAATAATTATAACTTCGTAAGTTAAACTTCATATTACAGTTATCTACACATATCACAAATATTTGACATGAGCCCTTCTGGTATTACCTTCTCATTTACTGCTATTTTACATTTTAGGATTATTTTCTTTAAAAAAATTCTCACAATTTTTCTTTAAAATAGAAAACATACGAAATGACTACGGTTTCATGAAAAATATATGTTTATTACATGAGTTGTAAAACACTTTTCACTTAGTGATTGTATGAAATAAGGTTTCTTTATGAAACTTTTATTGTCTGTCTGATCTTTGGGCCCCATTTAAAATTAGAGTTGAGCATAAGTTAACGCAAACTTAAAAATTAGCTAATATGTATTGTAATGGAGTAGTTTACAATGAACTATGTAAACATAAAAGTAAACATTTATTTAGATATATATTTAGAAGTTTGCTAGGTCCTAACTTTCATATATATACTTACAAATACATATATACTTTCATATATATACTATATATAAATGAGTGTGTACATGCATATACAAAATATAACAAATTAGCTAAGCACGGAGGAATTGTGCATCGCTTGATCACTTTGTCATCTGTCAAAGGATCATCCAACGCTGTCTTCCTGTATAATTACGAGCAGGAACCATCTATAAAAGTCACAGCAAGACAAATGTAATGCTGAACTGTATGTTGTGAACGTCCTTTAACTGGATAACTAGTTCTCGTTCCATTTGATAAATGTATATAATCTCCTTTGTCGCATATACTGTCGATGATCGCTTTCAACCGTCTCACGCTCTGTTGCGATTGGCTGCTATGTACGAGGGCTGTTCAATATAGAAAGATCACAATATTTTTTGACAACGTACCTTTATTCTTCCGCATAATTTTGATGGTCGTTCGCAGAATAATCTCCCCTAAATGCGATGCACTTATCCCAGCGTTTCTGCCAGTCTTCAAAGACATGCTGGAAACAGTTTTTTGAGAGATCCCTCAAAATCGCCTCCGCAGCCTTCACCACTGCTTCTGATGATGGATAATGCCTCCCACGAAGGCGTTTCTTCAAGTTAGGGAATAGAAAAAAGTGGGAGGGTGAGGGATGCACCTCACTTTGATTTTTGCAGGATATTCAGCAACAGCATTGGCAATATGCGGCCGCGCATTATCGTGGTGCAGCATCCAGCCTTCTTCATGTAAATGTGGTCGTTTGCGCCTGATATGGAGTTGAAATGTTCTCAGGACATCCCTGTAGTATTTTTAAGTTACTGATGTGTGTGCAGGTACAACATGCCGGTAAACCATTCCATGAATATCAAGGAATGAGATGACAATAGCTTTTCCAGCAGAAACAACCACTTCTGCTTTTTGGGGGGTTGGTGATGAAGGGGATTTCCACACTGAGCTTTGCTGTTTGCTCTCAGGATAAAAATGATGTAGCTAAGTTTCATCAGCAGTGATTACGTTTGAAAGAAACTCCGGATTTTCCTCTAACATCAACTTTAGCTGCATGTTACCTCCATTGCAGTGGTAGGCGATACTGACCATGTCTGAACTTACCTGGTTCTCACAGGCGGGAACCAGGAGTACAAACAATGAAACTACTACGGCGCGTTTGCTTCAAATTAAGCTAACAGAATATAATAAGATTGAACTTAAGCGTGAAAAATTATGACCGTAAAAAATTATGATCATTCTTTATTGAACAGCCCGCGAAGTTTCCAATTTGTTGCTGTGAATGGCAGCATATCACGTTGAGCCTATGTTTCAGTTATACATTGCGAATTGTCTCTTATTTTTAATTACATTTTTCACACAGACGCACACACAAGACTTCTGTTTTCAATAGCCTTGTTTCCTGTGAAAACGTTTAATTTTTCTAAGAAAACATTTTGTTTTTCTGTCTCATGAAAGAAATATAGACATTGATAAAAATAGTATTATAGTTTTTGTGCTCCAAAATATCAAGACACAGTGCAATTGGCTAAAAAAGTAAGCAAATTTAAACTTACACAAATGAGGGATGAAGCAAATGTATACTTAAATAATTAAAGATTGTGTAATAAACTGTGAGCTTCTATCATAGGTTTTCTTATATTTTTATGATTTGCCTGCAGCTACCTTCCCGTTAGACGACCAGAATATTTAATAGCGTTTGTAAACTATTATGTGCAACAAATTATGTGAAGTTCATAACTTATGAGTTTGGAGAGAATATCACATTACAAATATTGCCCCGAGTCGGTGGTGGAAAGTTCAGTTAGTGAACTTTCCGGAATATGCAGAAGCAAACACGTACAAAACTATTAACTCTAACATCCTTCAGATTCACAAACAAACCAAAACCACTAAAATAACCGACATTGTTATAACAATGAAGTTTGGGGAAAACCCTTCGTCAATTACGTAAGCCGTAAGCAGTAACAAGTTAACTCTTACATACCCAATTTATTTTCGACCAAAATCGATTCTTAAAAATTGGTGGTATGTGCAAACGGTAAATCACCTGCCAGGATTTCAAGAAGTTAGATGGGTTTAATACCTCGCCACGTTGTTACCAAGACTGTGTTAAACAAGGGAATGGTTCCCATGAAATAAAGCTTCGTGGACCTTGATGGACTGGCGAAACACGCTTTTGCAATTTAACAAATTTGAAGTCAAGGTTTCGCCGTAAATACGTTTTGCGAGCGCCTGAACCCACTTTCTTTTAATGTACCTGTGTGTAAATCCTGTGGCGTTTCGACAACACGACCCCTAAATCAAAAACGAAAAGTCGATTGAATTCAAAACTTGGTATTAAAATCAGGACTTTCTGAGACTGTCATAAGATCTTTAAAAATCATGTCCAGCTCAAAGCTACTCTTTGTATTGAAAAATTTCCTTTCTTCAAAAATAGTTCTCACAGTTTTGATTACAGCGCTATATGTTTAAGATATTGACACCCAATCATCGGAAGGTACGACCAACTGATGACTGAGTGGGGGACAGGAGGAATTTAGCTCACGCCTACCCATTTATCTCGTGTCACTAACTGAGGGGATGGTTAGGAAAACGTCACTGATCGCTGGTCGCCTCTTTCCCCTCCCCCTGACGTCTGGAACAGTCGAGATATTTCATCTAACCCGCAACCTTCTAGATAGGTCAGTTGGTCTTACATAAGCGACGCGCCGGGCTAAAAGAAAGTTCAGATTTTGACGAGCAGCCGTGAGGAGCGCCGTGCTAGTGAACGGACTAGAAGACTGTGTACGTGTATCAGAGGAGTTGTACGTAATTGTGAGTGTAGAGTGGACCTGTGACAGACGAACTGGCGAATTGTAATTGTATGCGCTACGTAATTCTGTGTAATCGGCAAGTGTTCTAACTGTAATTCGGTGGAAATAAAGAACATTTTGAGCTTGTGCAATTGGACTTTTAGTTTCACGAACCCGCAAAGTCACAATATTTCAAGTCCTCTTGAATTTTTCTGGTGGTATTTGTTGAAAACTTCTATATTCCCAATGAGTTCACATAACTAGTAAGTCGTAAAAGAATACAAAATATTGTTATACAAAAAAGTAGATATCGTTGAGGTGCTTAATTTATGTTAAAATTGTTTTGGAATTTACCATTTCCTACGTATACTTCATTATAGGTTTAGATTTTTGTATACTTTATGCTTTTCTCAACTACAAATCGCTATTCCTTTTACTTTCTCTAAATAGGGTAAGTGTTACATTCCACCCAAAATTCCGATACCGATATTTCATCGGAAATGCATGTTTTATGACTAAAACAAAACTTTTTAGAGAAATCTCTTTGTGTATGTCTGTGAACTGCATAACGCAAAATTGAAAAGCAGGTGAAGTACCAACTAAAGTTCAGTATCTTTCAAGTATACGACAGGAATATTTTCAAGAAAATCGCCCACCCCAAAGTATACTTTACTTGGAAATGTTTCGAAAATTTTAATTTCCTCAAAAATAGCTGTAACGAATTTGATTAAAATATAAGGGTCATTTTAATGAAGCTCGGTCATTTGTGTAAACTAACGGTAACGATCTTAATAACTCGAAAACAGTTGGCACATTTATCCCATTGCGACATTAGCTGCTGTCGGGTCCAGGCCTGGACCCATTTAAACACTTTGTTGTCCGTTGCTAATCGATGTCCACGAATGGCTTGTTTTAGAGGTCCATAAACATGAAAGTCACACGGTGAAAGGTTTGGACTGTATGGTGGATGCTCCAGCGTTTCTCAACGAAACTGCTTTAATGCCGTCTTCGCCGCATTGGCAATGTGTGGGCGGGCAATTATCATGCAGGAAAACAACGCCATTGGACAACATGCCTGGGCGTTTCGGCTTAACGACTCGTCTAAGCTTCTGTAAGTGGTTTGATAACGCTGGGCATTGATGGTGGTTCCCTACTCCAGGAATTCGACAAGCAGTAGGTCCTTGTGTCCAAAAATGGACATCATGACCTTACCTGAACCGGTGTGCACGGCCTTTATTTCTTTGGAAATGGTGAAGTTGCATGTTTCCACTGTTTGCTCTGACGCTTGCTTTCCGGTGATACTATGTTTTGTCACCAGTGACAATATGCGAAAGAGAGTCGTATTCCTCCTCATTATAACGTTACAGATGACCCAAAGAGAGCGGCATTCGTGTATTGCACTATTCGGCGGTCAGTTGCGCTAAAAATAGAATCACTCCTCGTTCCTGCTTACTTGCCTTCATGTTCAGTAGTGGACGATAACTTGTATGTAGATTGTGCCACCATACACGCAGTTACCTGATGCCACTTTAAGTGTAATGCAAAGTTAGACGCACTGATCACGCTTCATTTGAATGTCCCTCATACTATAAGTTTGGATATTTTCATGACAAATGAAACGCATAGCTTTAATTTCTTGGATTTTCCTCAATCGTCTCTTCATTTTGGATGACTTTTGCATAGTTGTTAAACCGTAAGAAATACAGAAAACTGTACTACATAAATCTCCTTCTCGTATCGAGGCCCGCGCTGGCCCCACGTTGGGCGTCAGTTTGAAGCAATAAAATGAGTGGAGCAAAGGAGTTCTACGTTGGCGGGACAGTTTAAAGCTATAATAAGAATGGCTGGCGCAGAGCCCCACGTTGGACGCCAGTTTGAAGCGATATAATTGTCGCACAGACAGTGCAAAGGGTTCCGACAGTTTGAAGCAAATAGTGGTTAGCGCAGGGTAAAGCAATGAGATTTCTCTCAGAGTATGCGTGGATATGTATGAGTAAGGATGGTTCTTATAACACTGGAATGCCCGTTTCAAACTTATTTAATGACTGCTTCCTTATATCATCACATCAAACTCGAAGTTGCCGACCAAGGGTTACGAATATCACTGTTTAGAGTTACTCTATGTGGAATGCTTATTACTCGACAATACTTAATTCGTTCTTCACGTACATATTAATCGACAAATATCTTTTCCCATCGATTCTGGTCTCCTTTGACCAAGGTAAAACCAGTTAACTGCCTAAATCGGCCGCCAGCCGCGGACTGTGTGTCTTCACACTATGCACAGCTGTGCGTGGGTGTGTAACTTTCACTTCTGAAGCCCTGTCTTTTCACACAAAGATTTCCTTGGTGACCATTTTGTCCATTGTGATTATTAGTCTCAGTCATGCCATTATTAAGGGTTCGAAGAATACCTTTTCAAACGTAGTCATGTGCTATCCCTTTAGAACCGCGCAAAGAAGATTGTTTCTTACGTTTCTTTTGCTGAAACACTATTCAACCCAATTGCTATTCGACTCAACTGCACCTGCACGCGTTCCACACAAATACACATTACTTTGAAATCCATTAAGATTCTTTATACATCGTATCCCTTAATTTTGGTATCAATATGTAGGTCTCGTTAAAACGCAATTTATGGCACATTTCTTTATAGAGTGAACAGTTTCCGAGATATTCTTTGTTATTGGTTTGGATTTTTCGATACTTATACCTAGGCGGTCGTTATCGTTTTCTTTGTGCACTTGACTGTAAAGAGAACAGGTTGCCAAGTCATCTCATAGCAGCCGGCTCTTAGAAGATTTACGATTTACCATTTTAAAGCCTTCAGCATTCTGCACTTTTCATTTCCTTACAAAGAAACATATAATTAAACTATTTTTAGAAATATGTATCTAGACTAATAAGAAGTAGATAGAAGAAAACCATTTTAGGAACATTTTATACAATAATGAATAGAAAAATTCATGTAAGTGTCTGCATTAGATTTGTTTCATTCTTCCTTTTCCGTATATGAGTCCAAAAAGAAAATGTCAAGGCCATCACACAGCGACCGACTTTAAGCAGGTTTGACTGTCGTTTTAGCTATTTGCTTCTTATACGTGCAGCGAAATGTGTAAATAAGCAATGAAATATGTATTATTATATTACTTTATTATGTAGCAAGAAGTTTTTATCTGAAGAGCCGCTTTTTTAATATTTAAGAGAAAGGATAACTCAAGTGGTAGTTACTGCATAATAATATAATTTTTCTTAGACCAAGATTTCACAAGTTCGTTTGTATTTCTGAAATTGGAATCTACAATTGCACAAAAGTTTTACAATATTCTTTCATAAGCTATAAATTATTTTATAACGTTTTTTCTTCAGTTTCTGTTTTAGTGACATCTAGTCTTCATAATCACGTTTGGTTTATTTATATACTTAGTTTATTGTTTTATCAACCAGAAAAGGTATTTTTATATATGAAATAAACTGCACTGATAAATCCCATTGTATACTTTGAATATTAATTTTTGTAAGGAGGATATTTTTCATAAACTGAAAAATACTAAAGCAAAATGGAACAATATGTCGTAATAGTCATATATCTATGGACTACTGACAGCCCTCCAAATCTTTCTACCACAAATGGAAACTATGCCTTCATTAGCTGAAAAGTTTAAATGTTCACTTGGTACCATTAATGAGAAAAAGTATCTCGCAGGTGTTTCCTCTCGCAGGCTCTCAGAAATATTTCCTACATTAGGAAGAAAACATGAGAATTTTCAGCTATCTTGGGATGTACGCCTATTCCAAGTCAGATATAATTTTTCCACCATTCTTCTTTTATTTCAAGAGAGTTATGTTATTCGTAACTTATGATTCCGATGCAGAAGTGTAATATTTCGTCTCACCGCCACATAAAAATGTAAAAAGCAAAGCCAGATGGTAAGACAAAACAAAACAAAAAAACCTCTTGCGAAATGTTTTCAAGCACTAGAAAAACAAGACGGGTTTCCGCGGACTCTGAAAGAATATTTATTGGAGTTCTACAGTCAGCGGTTTACCAACTTTTCTTCAACTTCAGATCCCATATATAAAGCTATATAGCCCCTTCAGCAGCACTCCAGGCGCAAGGCAACAACTTGGAGTGGGGGGGGGGCAGACGTTCTGTGTGTCTGGCACTGAAATTTATGGTCTTCCTATGCTGCTTCGCATTAAATTATTTCCTTAATGTGTTTCTTTAGGCTCCACCAAGGATTTAAAAAATTGGACTTGGGTATAACCAAAGTCTAAGTCTAATTCGCACGTAATTGGGGATTAATTAATGAGTGCACTTTATCAGTTCCAGCAAGCAATTAATCTAACACATGCATTTGCTTCTTTTGCCGGCTGGCGTAAGTAGATGTTCTGCACTCCAAACTTAATACATTATGATCAAAGTTTACTCTATTACATATAACGTGTTAGCACTACGATTAGATTGGGCTTGTCCGTTGCTCCTAAACTCTCCATCATTCAGTATACTCAACCTTTGTTCAATAGAATCTATTGCATTGTTCTTCCAATCGGAAGTGTTTGCTTTAGGGACTACTGGTCATTGCTCATGCCACCTCCCTTGCATAAATCTGTCACCCGATTGAGACCGTAATGCCGAAGTTTGGGCGGAGGATGGCACTTCTACTGAACGTTAGTATTCTCTTATTTACTGTTAAGTTATGATCATGATAATATTAGGTTGCGTTAGGTATGAAAAAGGTGGATTATTGAAGCTCTTGACCATTGCTGATCCACTGTGCCCTCCTTCGTTTTCTCTAGCCTCTCCACTATCTGTGTCACAGGAGCTGGCATTTTTTTGCTGAGAACTTATTCTGTTCATGCGGCTTATTTCACTCTTCATTAAAGTGTTTCAGTCTTTGACATTGCCTTTGCGGTCCCAGGCGGCCGCAAAGTGAGATTGGTGGTGGACAACACGGCGTTGGGGCGGGTTTTCTCCGGGATCTCCGGTTTCCCCCGCCATCTCATTCCAACGGTGCTCCATCTTCATCTCATGTATCATCAGTGTCATCGCCTGCGGTGCCGTATGTAGTAAAAGCGGGCGTTAAACACTACACATTCATTTTGACATTGCCATTTTATTTGGTCTATTGCATCTCATATAGATTGAATCAACTTCTTGTGCTTCCTGCATAAGACTTTTGAGGTAGTCTGACCGGTTATCATTCCAGCCATCCTACTAGATCTTTTCACAGAAAGCGCTTTATTAGTTCTAGTTTTGTTGTTATATTTGATTGCCTATAGCATGTAATTGATATCAGTTATGTTGTTTACTAACAGTTCACTCAACGATAACTCGCCCAAAATTTCCACAGATAATCAGAAAATGGTTACCGGTCAAACTGGTGGATTAGCTGATTCTTTCTTGCCAAATTATCTGCCCTTTCACTTCCATGATTATCGGTATGCACTTAAATTCATAAAATTGTCTCAATATTGTTTTCAGCTAGTTTCATAAGGGATTCTCTGTATTCCCAGAAAAGTGACTTCATTCACTTCACTAGCCTTCATAGTTGTCTGTCAAAAACTACAGTAATTTGACATTTACCTCATAACTATGTCTTCTTTTCTAATATGTGCTAGCAAGAATACCTTTCACCTGGAAACCAGTGGCTTATCTTTTTTATTTGGTTGATCAGCAGTATTGCTAAACAAGCCATTGATAAATTACATAAGTATTGCATACAAATTAACAACTGAGGATTAGGTGATAAATATATAATATAAACAGAAAACAATTAAAAACACATCTAAATGAAAGATAATAAAAGACAAAGTATTTAACAGGATAACTAACACATACAATAACATTAAATAAGATGGATAACAGTTGAAAAGTGAGGCTAGATATGCAAGGCTAGATTATGATCAGTGGTGTTATGAGAAATATAGAGGATATACTTTGAATTAGTGAGAAAAGTCGCTATCTTCTGAATCAGTAAGTAGGATGTCTTGGGGCAGTTTTCTTTTCAATCTGGTCTTTTCGAACTTTCGTCTTCCATTGTCATAGGTTACAGCGCCTGGTACTTCGGATAATCTAACGAAGAATGTCTTTGATATCAATTTGAAGTACAGATGTATGCGAAGAATACCAAGTTCCTGATGGAGTTGATCATTTCTAATGATCTTTGTAATACTGCGGAGAAATTTGTTTTGTGTAAGCAGAATTCGATGAATGTGGGTTTTGCTGGCTGAACCCCATACAGGAGCACCGTAAGAAATTAAGGATGCAAATTGCCCTAGATCAATTAGCTCATTGGTTCTCTCACTGGCGCATTTCCCTCAATACTAACAAGACAGAGGTTAAGATCTTCTCTTTACGACCTTATAGGGATCCTCCTTCACTACAGCTGCTGGGGGAACCGCTCTCCTGGTTACCAACCAATGTGCCCGTGAAATATCTTGGGGTGTTATTGGACACTCGACTCACTTGGAACGATCACATCTGTCGGTCTGTCACGCTTGCGTTTGCCCGGCTATCAAAACTGTACCCCTTACTCAACAGGCGCACTTCACTTGGTTATGAATCCTCCCTGCTTCTTTACACATCTCTAGTCCGTCCCATTTTTACCTATGCAGCTCCAGTCTGGGGTGGCACCAGTAAGACTAATCTCCGCCGACTGCAGGTACTACAAAACAGGGTGCTTCGTACAGTTACAAACGCGCCATGGTTCATCCGAAACCCACAACTACATCATGAGTTTGGTCTTCTACCCGTTCACCAATACATCCGACGCCTGGCACGTCCATTCTTTTACCATCTTCAGGAGGTGCCTGGAGCTGTTACCTACAATCTCGGTGCTCGCACTCGCCAACCAGCTCGCCTGAAGCGCAGACTGCCCCAAGATCTTCTCCTGAGTGACGTCTCCAGCACAGATGCCTCAGACACGTGATTACCACTATCAGAGTTTAAGTTCTCAATTTGTGTTACAGTTATCCTTCATATTTAGTTAGAGGAGTCATTCACGGCTACCTCCATTGTTCTGTGTCCTGCTCCTATGTATCTTATAACAAACATCTGTAAAGCATAATTGCTGATCGATGGATAATAAATTAACAAAAAAAATAAGATATTATGGGACGTATAAGAGACTTGTAGATCAACATTGAGCACTCCAGACCAAGCTGTCATTTCTTTTGTAGCAATGGATACAGCTTTTTAATTCTAGACATGGCTATTGTGCAAATGCAAGATATATGAGAATTCCAGGTTAATTTAGTGTCAAGCATTACGCCTAAATATTTGACTGGTGTTTCTGGAGGCTTCCATGTTAGTTGTTTTCCCTGCAGATCCAGTGGGTGTGGATTATGATAAGATCTCAAGGAGAATATTTTCGTTTCCGTTTTATTAGTATTTAACACTACTCGCCACATTTTGAACCACTTAGACAACAAATTTAATGATATTTGTAGCCTGTTGATTGCAGTGCTTAAGTCTGGATGCGAATAGAAAATAACGGTGTCATCGGCATACATAGCTGTGGATATGGGATTTGTATTTGGAAGTTCGTGCATGAATATATTGAATAATAGTGGTGCCAGAATTCATAATTTTGGAACTCCTGCTGTTGGTCGAAGATCGGAAAAGCAGTGGCCTATTGATGGAGACCATATAGGAGACTTGCCACAGCTAAAGATTTCTCCTCCACATGTCCAATGATTAGTCTTCGATCTATCTGTGAACCGCATTGTTCACGGACGATTTCATTTTTCTTCCATTCATTGCTTCTTGTTGGATACAGAGACTCTTGATTCCACTGCCTTCCTGTTAACATTTTGTACGGAATCGTATTTAAAATATTGTCCAGGCAACTGTCCCCAGGGAAATGCTGATTTCCATAATCACATTAATAATGTGGAAGATAACAATGACTTTATTAAGCGTCATGCTTCATGACTACCAAAGCTGCCATTGTTTTTATTTCGCCAATTTGAAAGCAGTTACTAAAATTAATCAACTTTACACAGCAAAAAAGCTATTTGAAAATGTTTCAAATCACAGTTTTCAGTTCGCCGAGGCACGTCATATTATTCAACAGCCCTTCATATCGAAATTAGAAGAAACGTTTGATATAAATGCTGTAGCTGTTATAAATTGTCAACCATTCCTCTTGTTGTAATGTCGAACTTTTAATATCATGCTAGCCTACCATTTATTTACTACAAATGTTTCTGCATTATATTGAACAGGATCTATACACGTTTATGTATTAAATATTTATTAGACAGCAATTATTTTAGGATGATTTTAGGCTCCTACTACGAGATTGACACACTAGTAAGTTCAGTGTCATTTTTTTAGGTCCTCCAACGTTAAGTAATATCGGACGATGAATGAAATGGGTGCAGTGATGCACAAACGAGTCCAGAGTCCATGGATCTTAGAGCTACCCGAAATTTGTCTTGCAGGATAAGGGAAAACCCCGGAAAGAACTTTATCCAGTTAACTTACCCTAACCGAGATTCCAACTCGGAACCTCTTGAACGTGAGGCAGACACGCTACCATCTACGCTACCGACGTGGGCAGTGTCATAAATAATAAATAGACAGTATGTCATTAGAATAAGAATAGCCTCAATAATAATCCCTTGAAGCGCAAAATATCTCTCTTGACCTATTTAGGTCTTGTAATGGACCAGGGCCTCACCTGGGGCAAGCACATCACTATGATCAGAGCCTAGGCCAATGGCCAGCTAAATAAATGGTTTCCAATATTTAATGTAAACAGTCAACTTAAGGTACATGTTAGCCTTACCCTATATAAGACATTCCTAAGGCCAGTTATCACGTATGCAGCCCCCTTGTGGGGATATGCTGCAAAAACTCACTTACACAAATTACAAACGTTACAAAACAAAATAATTACAAAACAACCGCCGGTAGCACTGACCAATCTGTTGCACAATGAACTAAAGCAACACTCAATTGAGGAATTTATCAAAAGACTCAGCTTCAACGTAAATAAGCGCAAAGATAAAAACGGTAACGCAATAATACAGCAACTGGGCACATACGAAACCGAATACAATAAACATAAACGACCACTATATTTTTTGATAGGACCATCGGGATGGCAGACCCAGAATTAGACATCCAAGAGTATCTACACACACTCGTAAGACTTCCATAGAAGTAAGATTACCTATGATTAAATACCACAACCTGACATTTGGCAGTCCACAAAGTCCTTGCTCTTAGTCAAGGCGGCGATGGTGGGGAGGTATCCCCCTCCCCCCTACACTTACACGACATTGGCACTAGAAGTAATGGTTATGATCTATCATTCAACTTAGAATTATCCTCAAACCAGACGCAGCTTATGTGCAGATCTAACAATCTTACAACTAGGAACCCAAGCGGTCTAACCACTGAGCCACGGCGCGGCCGAGAGGAGACAGAGGACGGCCGACCCCAAGGAGTCACTACAGTGCAGAAGGTGGGGTCCCTATACGTTACTAGATAGAAACTCCCCGACGGTCTAGGATAACCATTATCCCTCTTACCATGACCCCGAATCAGTCACGAGGCCGGTTCGGAGCCCGGAAGTGCTCACTCAAAGCATACCATCCTGCCATGCACCGCCGAGACTCCCTCCGACACTATTACCCTGAAAGAAACCACCAGATGAGAGATGATATGAAATGATAATGAAGGTGAAATGGAGGGACAGGAAAATTGCCTAGCAACCTGGGAAAAAAAACGAAAAAAACCATGGGTCAGGGGGGTCGGCCATGGGAATCGAACCCGGGCCCCCGAATGCGAGCCACAGATGAAACGGCCTGTGCGATCCCGCTCGGTAATGTTCGACTTTATACTGAATACATAGTAGGTACACATCTTTGGAAAATAACGTATATTAATAAAAGAACTGTGAAGAACAAGTAACATAAACGAAATGGCTAAAGCTACGGAGTGGAAGGAAACCAAAAGTTTGCATTGTATTACAATACTCTGTGCCGTGTCTTTATAGGAATATTTAATTTTTTTCTTTGCACAGTGGAAGGCTTCAAATGGGTCTGCGAAATTATATTAGGGATGCTGAATGATGAATACTTTGGATATGATGAATTTTTGATGAATATTTTGCGGGAACCTCATTACCGATCACCGCTAGTTACAGAAAACAACTAAAATTCTGAGCTGTTAATACATATAAGCCTCTAAAGGGTGTGTGTACAGTATGCACAAGATATATTGAGCGTTCGTCTTTCAAGTCCTCACTCGGTAACTAACTTCGTAAACACAGATGACAACTTAGAAAAAATGAAATGCGCTATACTAGTACACTACACTAGTACACTCTGACATCTAGTGACTAATATGCTAAGCTTTTACGCGCGCTCTTTGTTTTCTGTGTGCATTCGTTTTGTGCAAGTTTGAGGTTAATTACTGCAGCTTAACCAGTTTGTAATTATGGCTGAGGGCACACCAAACTCATCATCATATGTACCTTCCGAGCAACGAACTCCGACTCGGAAACATACACGTACAGTCGTGCATAGTGATGACCGCAAAATAATAGCGAAAGCTGCAGAACCTTGCTATAGAAGTATTCTCTTCTGTAACTGCGACGGGTTGGAAAGGATACTGCAAGAAGGTCCAAGAGCTGGAAATGAAATATTGGAGAAACGATGGTGTAATAGAAAATGCGATTGATGATATTATCATCAACACATCAGAGGATACTAGCGATGAAACTGATGCAGTGGACTTAAAAATCGAAGAATCACAAAGCGAATGAGTGAATATTTATAGCTGTCACAGTATTTGTTTACTATTTTTATGTGTTTCATAAATAGTACATATATAAACATATAGCTTATCAGATCGAGTTCAATTTAATGTTTGTCCAGCGACCTCACGCTTGCGGCACATATCTTCGCTTATCTTACACGCTGTTTTGCTGAACTGTGTTCTTCAAGGTTGACCACACTGCAGAAACAAAAGAGCATTATTCTAGTTAATTGATGGAAATTAATTTCTCCACACTAGCCGTATATAGGCTAAGGTTTTTGATAGAGTCAACATGAAAAATTCAATGCCATGGCCGGGATTTGAACCACGGATCTCCTGGTTTCCGTCCAGTCGCTCTTAACCTTTGAGCTACCATGGCCAACGTGCCGTCCTGACATTAAATTCTCCATTTCACTCATATATTTCCCCGGTAGACCACTAGGGGCTCTCACATCCGTGGTTCAAATCCCGGCCATGGCATTAAATTTTTCATGTTGACTCTATCAAAAACCTTAGCCTATATACGGCTAGTGTGAAGAAATGATTAATTTCCATCAATTAACTAAAATAATAAGAGTTAAATGATGAAGCCTGGGACTTAAGTACTTACGATAGTAAGTTGCCACAAACGGTGTATCTCGGATGCGAGAGCTCCTAGTGGTCTACCGGGGAAATATACAAGTCAAATGCAGAATTTAATGTCAGGACGGCACGTTGGCCATGGTAGCTCAAAGGTTAAGAGCGACTGGACGGAAACCAGGAGATCCGTGGTTCAAATCCCGGCCATGGCATTGAATTTTTCATGTTGACTCTATCAAAAGAGCGTTAGCTCTAGCATCTTCCCCTCTGCCGGCACCGCCGCGCAAATCCAGCGATCTTCTTATTTTTCGCGTACTGTACATATCTGTTTATCGTGCAACAGTTGACAGTCTTAATGTCTTGCGTCACTCATCAGCCCAGCGCTTAGGAAGATAAGGGATAGAGGGTTCGGAAGGGGTGACTTGGTTTTAGTTATATATATATATATATATATATATATACACACAATCTGAAAATGCAAAATGTGTTACATTATTATTCACCTTTTGCTGCAAATATATACACATATAATCGTAAATATATATATATATATATATATATATATATATATATATATATATATATATAGTGTCCAATATACCAAAATTTTGAATTTCATAAAAACGACACGTTACGTGAAAACTGTCATCAGCGTGTTTGCTTCCATATAAATAGCCTATTTTCATCAAAACTGGGAAAGTGTCGGATTGTTGCAATCACTGTCGTTGGAGCCATAAACATTTACTCGTATCATAAAACAGGATTCCTTAAAATACACACCTAATTAAAAGTACTTTGTACGCTTCATTTAAAGAAATTACGGTGTACTTATATAAGAGCATAGTTGGAGAGAGTATGTGATGATTTCTCGCAAGGTATGACCGGGATGCTAGTAAACCTTTCCACCTGGTGGATATGAATAGTGTGATTTAGTCGGCTATTGTGTTTCTATGCGTATCCGTCAACAGACTGACTTTCTGGGGCAAACAATAGCCTACCAAAACGGTGCATCTGAACCCATTCGCAACCATCCAGTCGCAGCGTATACTCCAAGCTGGCTTATTAATGGCGGAATGATAAACGCCTCTCCATGAAACCGTGGGACGTGGTGCATGCACCGTACAGCCCACACCTAAGATACATTATGCGCATTTCTGCTGCTTGTGTTCGTGAAACAGAAATTGCTTTCTGTGGTCAATACCAGTGTCTATGGTCTGTTTATTGCAACTGCTCCATTATTAATTATACATAATGCAAACTGGAATGCTAAAGGCTAGAATGAGTGGATAAACAGATTTTCGGAAATAAGTACTTAAAATTTAGATATAGTATGTGCGTATACTTTCTAAAGTGAATCGAAAACAAAACGATGAACCCTTTAATACGGTTATTTGATTGGAAGATATTAATCGGATTGTTATAATTTAAATCTATGATTACACAAATATTACAAACAGAGCAATTTGTGTGAGTGTGTATGTGTCTGTAGGTAAATCTCAGAAAATCACAGAAAATATTAATTGATCTTCAGTTTTGTTTTCACTAGTGAAAATGCTGTTCTTCCCGACTATATGCAGCAAAATATTCAACAAAAGTAAGTACCACTGGTGGATTTAGAGGGCTCTTCATATCCATGTCCTCCATTTTGAATTAAATACCATATATAATTCTCAGACTCTATTCAGAAAATAAGACCTTTTAAGGGCTTCTATCCGCAATGGGTAGATTGAGAAGCTTAAAATATTTTAAAATTAAGTCATTAGAGGGAGAGCTGCATAACCATCTGCATATCACTTAATTTCACTTTAACTTATCTGAACTTTGGTATGAAACAGTACTTTGATAAGTTTCTGATAAAAAGTTGTTTATATTTAGGTTATGTGATACGACAGATATATCAACAGAGTGAGCTTGACATTAACACTTTGAGCGCTTTCTGTGGATCGAGCAATCTTAATAATCCAGCATTGCTAGCGCAAAAGCATCAGTTTCCTACGGTGCCTAGGGCTTGCTGATATGTTGAAACTCTAGCTGTAATATTTCTCAGATAACACTATAAATACATTCTATACAGCCACTTTCTCGTGGGAGGCATACAATACCAGTATTAAGTGTGGCAGCATGGGTGATTTACCTACTCATATCCTAATAAACAAATCGATTACGAAGCGGATTAACAATTACAGCCTCTCTGATATCTCAGACTAATATATACCAATTTGTATACTTCCTTACCTATTATGTGTTTCAAATGGGAAGGGTTCTGGTGTCCAGCTATTCAGATGTCGTATCACACTCAGCGTTGCCAGCTTGTTAACCCACTCTTTATATTTCCCTCTCTCTCGCACACTCATACAACATGCACGTCTGCTTGGCGCTAAATGTAAAGTTAAGCGAATTATATTTTACAAACTTTTGCAACAATGATGCAGTTGCCAAAATCAAAATTGGAAAAAAACATTTCCGAAAATTATGTATATTTTTAAATACTGTAACTATAATTATAGTTTATGAATTATCTGCTTTTCTAATCCAAATGCGGGACACACTTGTTCTACCAACACCACAGGCTTCAGCAGTAAGCCCGTTAACATTTTTGAAATCAAGCTGATTTCTATATTCCTCATTGCCCAATTTTTTGAAGAACGTGTACAACTTAAAAACTTCGAACCTGACTTCGAATAATTGCCTTTTTGACTCGCCACTAAATTCACCGCAAGAAGCCATTGCACTATTTAACTCTTACTCTACTGTTGTGTAAAGAACAACTGAATGATATTGATCTGAGCTCTCCAGAGTAAATAAACACTTCTTATCCAGCATCCATTCATAAATATAAGCATAGAGCATTCCACAGGCTAACAGGAAATGAAGTGTTTGCTCTTTCTCGAATTTAACACCTTGATTTATTCACAGCAATTCTTTTATCACGTCAAGCAGTAGTTTAAATTTCAGTTCTGAGTAAGTAAAAGTATATGTACATACATACACACCAACCACTTTGAACCCTCTAGAGTAAATAGAGATTACGAACCATTCATAAAGAAAGATATAATGTGACCAGACACGTTTTGCCAGGGCAGCCGGAAATTTATCGTTTCCTCTCGCTCGAATTGGATTATTCAAAGTAATTCTTCATCACGTCATGTCAAACATGTACGTTTCAGTTCTGAGTAATTACAAATATAGTACACACATACATGCAAACCAATAATGATATTCATACAGTGCTTACGTCGTGATTTATTTTTATAATACAGGTAATAGTGGTTTATTTATTTGTATTAGAAAAACTATTTGAGCTAAAAATATGGGGTTTTCGTGGTTATGTTAGATACATAAATCTCTACCTTCCACGTGGATTAGTTTTGGCAAAATCTGAATTTTGTCTTAGCGCGAATAGTATATCATACAGATTGATTATTTTGGCACTTGTCACACACCACTTAGCGGGTATGCAATAGGACAACACCGCAGGACTCCCATTGGTTGCTCACCTAGTGCCGCTCAAGGACAAACACTTTCCCATTTGAAACACATATGCTTTTATTTCTGTTAGCACTCCTGTAATAGTACGAACTGTAAGTGATACTTATCAGGTGAGGAATGCATATTAGGAATACGAGACTTACCCACAGGGCCGAGGTCTGATAAGTAGCTTATCGTGGTTAGCGATTTACTTCTTGCAATGCCTGAAAAAGACGTGAAAAGCAATAATGAATCAAAATTTCTACTACTTTGTTGGGTGTTACGTAATTTCCTATTGGACCATAAGTATGGCAAGTATCGTAAGTATTAATCACCTCTTTCATCCTTTTTGCCATGACAATTGACAAATGTATTTGTAAATTTAGCTTACACAACAGAGTAGGTGTTCACATTGATTAACTCCCAAATCAAGTATTGCAAATAAGACTTCCATGACCACCATATTAAACATCACATGAATTGTTAGTTACACAAAAAGCGACGAGGACAGTGGAGAGTAGATTGAAATAATGGGAGGAGAGATAAATAAAAAGAGAGGACGAAAAGGTAGTGAACAGTGCGTTTAACAGAACAATAATAACAGACATTCAGGTTCTGTGATTAAATAGAGATATTGGAGAAAATGAAATTAAGTATTTTAGGTTCAGTGTACTGATTTTTTCAACCTTTCTATCGTGAGCCCTACTGAAGGTACAGCAGTAGAATTTACATAAGATTTTCTGTATCGTTAATTTGTCATTTGCTGCAATAAGATCTCCGTGTATGAGATGGGACATGGCGCAGAGAGTTGTGAAAAATCCACCATTTGAATTATTACCGTTTGAAGCGCTTCTGAGAATGACGTTCTTATAGTCTATTATAAACTAAACGATTGTGTTGTAAATATATGGAAGGGGAGAGAGAGTGAGAGAGAGAGAGAGAGAGAGAGAGAGAGAGAGAGAGAGAGAGGGAGAGAGAGATTTATAGAAGCTCTTCCGAATAACTACCAGCCATTGTATAAACAACGTTGAATGTCCCTCCACCAATCAGCGGCCAGAGAGCGTTCCTTTTGCAGCGTTTCCCCGGTCGCTTGTTAATTTAGCGGCAACCTTAAAGGATTTGCAAATTTTATTGATTTTTTTTTTTTTTTTTTTTTTTTTTTGGTTGATTCATTAGTGCTGGGAGTCTTCTTAGGTCGTGTCCACGGCTGCTCATCTGCTCTGGTTTAACTAGAGCATGTTGGATATGGAGATCTCAGGGTAGTGTGACGACAGACAATAATAATAAATGATAGACCAATCACTGTTAATTCGAATTTACACCAGTTATTATAGTGCCCCCGATAAAATGTTTTCACTACTGATGCACCATGAATTTCCTTATATGTTCGCACACCTTGCATTTCGCACTGATACTGACCACCGCGTCAAAATCAAAATCAAATAATGAAATTAAGGTTGTTTACGAGTTCCCTTTTACCTGCGTACATCTCTTTGTAAGGGGTTTAGTGCATTGAACTACCCTAAACCTTCGGTCCCGCTATTCACCGTTAGGATTGTCTTTCGAAAAGCCTAAAGAGCATTCTTTTCAGGTAGTGAAAACATTTTACGGTGGAAATTTTATCAACTTATATGTTAAAGTCTGTCTAGTCAAAGCGAGTGCAGTTGGGCCACCTCCTTTGATGAACCTTTATAATCGTTTTATTACACTGACCCTCCTCCCAGGCCTTTCTGCAAGGTTGCCACCTTTCTCGATACGTCATGGATATTGTAAGAGGTTTCGTCTAAATAAATTATCTTATGTCCATCACTGCGAAACTTCCTTAGTTTTGACAGATACAATTCTACTGGATTCCATAATAACCCTTATCTTATTCAAAGTGTGGTATTTGAAACCCAGCTCCTCAGTGCCCATAAGGAAAATCACAAATTTCTTGCAAATGTGCAACCAATTCATCTAAGGTAGGCGCTCTTCCTTTTGCATAGAATCTATAAACTTCTCGGCGAATTAAATCGGATGTAAAATTATCGAAACCTTAGAGAAACGTTTCCTTTTGTTTTCACACATGATCGGCGTCTTTGGTATTGCTTACGTCACAATTTTTCTTACTGTATTTCTGGAATACCCAGAATTTATCAGGTTCATTGTATAGCCCCTTACCAAGATTATTTTTCAGCCCATACTTATATGTGTTCAAAACAAGCGCTTGAATTTGTTTAGAAACAGTTCCCGTTATAACCCTGTTCTTTCAGGCTTCTCCAGTAACATAACTCGGCCCAGCAACACTTGCCAATTCATTCACACTATTGTCTTCACTTTGATTATGTTCACTTGACTGAAAGTTATCTACTACTTCAATTGCGTTTACCACTGCATTTCCCTCCCACGGTCCCCATATCGTGATCTACAACGAATTTCTGCACGTAATGAAACAGATCAACTGGAAGTTGGAACTTAGGCAACTGAGACTCCCCGTGGAGTAGACATGCGACTGTCACTTCGAGAAAATCACGGTTGTTATTGGTCCTCAACGACTGTGTTCCATTTCAGAAGTGTGAAGATAGATTTATGGCGATCAGTAATGGGCGGGAGGGTCCGTTTCCTTTGTGGCGCAACTGCACTCGCGTTGATTAGAGAGACTTTAAAATCCACATATTACATTTATATTAGATTCACTTATCTTAATGAGGTACTTGTAAATAATGCCTCACTTTACAGTATCTTTCTCTCTCGTTTTCTCTCCCACATGTTGACAACATCATCGTTCCTGTTTGAGACGGATTACAGCTAACAGGAGCTCACCAACTTCATTCAAAAGCAAGCGTGATATAAAGGACACAAAGTATTGGAATTCACCGAAAGTAAACTTACCCCATTATAGCATTCCTTGTTTACTTTTAATGACATATTTGTTCAGTTGTCATTAATACCAGCATTGTAATGATACGACCGTAATTAGTGTTAATTGCTGCTATTACGTAGGTGATTCATGCACTCCACTACCTTGCAGGACATCAATTGTTGAGTTTAGTACAAATAATCCTTGGTGAGGTGGAGGCCATTGTGTTTCACATTTGCGTTTATTTGGTTTTCTTTTTCAGTGCTTATACAAATGTTCCACATTGTGTTTTTACAACAGAATTTCTGATTGAATACAATACATTACGATAGGATCGTGATTTAACTTAATTAACTTGTGTTGTTTCGAAACACAGAACAGAACTCGTTTCACTGAGTTGAAATACAAAGTTCCCATAGTGAGGTTGGCACTTTATTGTTAATTCGGTCACTTTAATTTCTTGGAACTGCCTATATGTGGATTTCCTATAACTTGTCTATCACTACCACTCTCTTAACCATTTCCGCAACAGCTTTATTTCACAATTCTTTTTCTAACTAGCAAAGGCTTATTATGCCTAAAAACCCGATAGAGCGACAGTACGTATTTGAATGATATTCAATCACTCTATTCCTTGGGGGCGGGGGAGGGGGCTGAACGCATAGTGAAGAAGGAGGGTGTGGACTGTGCGAATGAGCAAATTTGAATGTATTTGTACAAGTTTCTTTACATAATAAATTTACAGTATTTTCATTTATCTCACCTAAGCTATCTACTGTCCATTTTATGCTTAGACTGTCATTGTAACCTGGATGTTCACAGCAGTAAAGTGGAACTCGAGGTAGCAACGCAAATCACGTGATAGGAGTGGTTTCACGTTACTGCTGAATACTATGGCTACATATGCAAATTTAGGTTTACAAGACAGTGCTTCGCCTTTAATAGAGCAATTAATATATTTTCAGGGATTGAATTAGTCCAATGGGTTTGAGGGGGATTTGCAGTTGATAATGCAACTTTAAACAGTTTTTTCACTTTTCATTTCGTTTTACTATTTATTGTTGCAGCTGCAACAATAGTAGTTGCATTGTCAGAATAATTATAAAATAGACAATGCAGTGGTTGATTACCTTGTTGCTACCTGGGCTTAGTGGCACCCAGGCCTTTCACTCTCCGCGTATTGTTGCCCTCCCTTCTCAAGTATCTTAATTATCCCTTTCCTTTTCTCTATTTCTTTTCTTGTACTCCTTACTTTCCTTGCCTATTAAAACTCACCCATATTTCTAATGTTCCTAAATGACCAGCAGCATTTGCATATTCACGTACCTTTGGAGAGATAGGAAAGAGTGCGTTCTAATATAGCAGTATCCATAACTGGCACAAATTTGAGGACGAATGAAATTATAGTCTGTTTTCTTTCCCTGTAATTACCTCTGACCACCACCAAGCTGTAACTATACTTTAGGGTTTCATTTCAATGACAGGTTCCCTAAAGCCCTAAGGTAAATACTGCAAGGTCAGAATCAAGCGACTCAAAACAGTTTACGTACCATCATTCTGGGGATGTTTGCGAATGCCGCTGTGACAACACTCGTGGGGGATGATCATCTGGTAGCGAGTGTTTTGATTTCATTGCGGTAAATCCGTGTAGAGATGGGGTTGCAATCTTGGCAGAAGTCACCGCACACCCCCAGCAAAGCAAACACGAGCCTGTACGAATTTATTAATGTCATTGTCCTTAGTAACTCACCTCGCACACGGAACGTGTTATAATTCATAGGCATCCCAAGAGTCCCTCTTTTGTTACTCGAGAAACATCTTCGTCATCAGCAAACTATCTGGACTTGGTGAGGCAAGAAAGGGAGAGATCATCTTTTGTAGTCTGCACATTGTGTCTAAAACGGAGTTTGCATGAGTTAAGGGGGGGTTTGCTTTATGACGTAAGGGATGGAACTGGCTGGACCGAGCCAAGTTTGAAAACCACATCGTCAGTGTAAACCGTCCCTTCTTGTCCCCCCCCCCTCCTTCACCGTACCTACGTTTTCTCCCTTTAGATCTAAATCAAGCGTAGGCTTAGTGTTCCGAACTTCCCAAGGGATTTGGTGGGGGAGGGGGGACTCTCCACACACATACATACGTACATACGCTCCATTTGAAAAACTCTTTTGTTCTTATCTAAGTAGACAGTTAGGAACCAGTGGCGGGTATTGACTACTGGGGATTACGGAAAAGTAACCGCTAAGTGCGCTTAACTACCAGTGACGACGATGTCATCCCAGTCTTAAAAGTGAAACGTTTTTATACATTGCCTTAAGAGGGGACCAAAGTGCTGTTTTAGCAATTGTCGTAAAAAATTGGACCTTTGACACACAAAAATGCACCATATTTCAAAAATAAATGCAACAACTTAGTGCATATATAATATACTTGAGCGTCATTTTTAAAGCTCCGAGCCGTTTAGATTACTCTCTGCCCTGGTAGGTGATGCTGTATTTTCTCAAGTTTAGTTTATGTATTATATTCCCGTATTCAATACCTATCTTCTCCCAGAAAAGTACTGCTAGAGATATGAAACACATCCATGTTACACTTCATAATACGGGAAATAAGATGTTCGATGAGCCATAGTTCAATTTTTATAAAATAATGAGAATAATAATGTACTACTATACTATTTAGGTACAATTTATTATAAAGGCAATAAAAATAAAACTCTAAAAAACTGGCACATCTAGTTCAGCCCCTGCCCGAACAGATACATTTCACTGTCGAATAATAAAGCTGATATAAATTAATATTCAAAAATGAAATTACATGTTGAAATGAGGATTTTTACACATACTTCTTCAGTTGCCAGTAATACCTTGTATCAGTAGCCTCAAAGAATTTATAAAATCACTTTAAATACCTCGGTATTCCCCTACCTATGTAGCCTCAACAGTGTCTGTTATATTGGTTTGGAATATCAAGCCTATTCCGTGAACAACCCGCTAAATAGAAACTCATTAAATGAGTGCTCACAAAAACGGGCGTACCATCAATTTAACAAAACAAGAAAAATCAATCTTTGCTAATGCCAATGAAACGAATCACCCACAGAGTCCAGCACAAACAGAAATAAAGTAGCAACGTAACTACGGTTACCTGATCTGGCGGCCTCCTATACAAAGAGTATATGTATGTGAGCATAATTTTCAAATAACAAAACAAAACTACATGCTTTCCATAAATTGTCAATAAATTGCAGAATTCTTTCTCTCCCTCACTCAGACACTCACGTTTCCTCATGATTAGCGGAACTCAGAGAGGATTCTTTGTGGTACGTATAGTATATCGAAGTATGTAACTTGTTTTTAAAAATACATATGATTAGCCCGATTTTGTGGGCATATATTCAATTACTTTAAATACAAAACCATAAATATTGGGTTTTTAATTCAATATATTTTTCCATAATATCCGCGAAAGGGATAAGTGAATTCAAACGCATAGCAATGAATATTTCGAAAATGAATAATCTCAAAAATTAATAAAGAGAATTATGAGATTGTTTCTCGTGCTGTTTTGCCTTCCTTAATGCTCCATAACTTTAGCATCTAAAGTTGTATTGGCGACATTTCGTCTTAAGAACAATTTATTGCTTATCCACAATGATGTTCACTCGTTTACAACGTTAATCTGTGGATTTTTGTTGCATTCATTTATTACATCAAATTCACACACAGTGTGTGTACACTCATACTTCCGGACTGCGGGGAGGGTAGGGAATGGTCCTGGCTAAAGAAAAATTCCCAATCTTCAGGTATCTCTTGGAGATTCTGAGTTTCTGCTAACTACTAGACCAGAGGCATTCTATTAGTTGTTGACTGTTCTTGTGTTGTCTTTATCTGTTGACTTCTCGTTTTTATTAGATAAGTTTTAACCCCCGTGTATAACATTCTAGTAAATGGAAGCTCAAAGCAAGTACTTCAGGGGAAGTCTTGATATAGGATTTTTAGACGGGAAGCAATGCTTCCTGTATCTGCCAAAGCAGTTGGTGCTAGAGGAAGTAAAATAGGCAATCCTGTTCTAGCACAAAATTAAGTTCTCTGTGTGGTAATTATGTTGTGTTGTTTAGCTGGTGTATATGCTTAATTTATTTATAAAGAAACAAATAAGAACTAAATTGCAAACGTACCTTCTGGCCCGACGGCAATGGCAATTAAATTTCAGTTCTGATCTTCAAGAGGTCCACTTCATGGCGCTCTGTGCCAAGGAAGCGTGTGCACTCAGATGTATACAGATTCAAGTTATATCTCGGCAAGGTAGCGGAGAATTAATGGGAAGTATTAGGTAATTCCAGGAGTTATAAAATGGCATAACATGTAACTGACTAGCAGCTTCATTACTGTTATTTATTTAACTGAGATAAATCCAGACAAGCAGTAACACAGGGTACCATTACCCGATTCAAGATAAGAGTAGTTAGGCAAATATGGGCAATTTAGGGCAACAATGACAAGAAGAAAAGAAACGAACTTCAAACAGCTTCTCGAACTTCAACAGCACACCACTATTGCCGAAATTACGCAACAAGAAAGTTAAACAAGAGATATAACAAAGATTATGAAACCTCGTATGAAAATTTGCACATGACTGTATACGTTGGTGGAATGTATTGCAAAAGACTATCTAAACCAGTTTCGGAATATAAATGTACAGTGCACATAAATTGGAAGACGTAAATACGGTGAGAGAAGATTCTAGGAAAGAGACAAAGTGCGCGATCATTATGGTAGAAGGAAAGAGAAAAAAGTATTCTTTAGTCCGCATCATTGATATCTTCAAACTATCTCCCATTCCTTCTGGTCGCTTCTGCCCCATATGTCGATTTTGGCATTACGAAATAAGTCAGCAAAGTAAAGCAGAAGATCTCGTCGCAGAACGCTGGGAAACATCAACGTTGATGACCACAAATTTCTTCCTTTCCTTTTATTACCCCAGTTGAGACGCTGGCTGCTCTGCCAGTTATTGGAAAGCGGCAGCAAGGACAATAATATCAGAAACAGCAATGTTAGGGATGAATGATAGAGAAAAATCCATAAAAAGTTGGGACAAAAACCTCAATACGGCCATAAATTTGAACGTAGATGTCATTCTTCTGGTCCCAATATTGTGATACGTTCCTTGCACGGATGAAATAAGTGAATACAGAGCACGCAATGAATGAGCCATCGTTTTCAATATTGGCTGGTTGATTTTAGACTTCCTGCACCATAACCATTTGTTTCTCTCATAAGTTGTGCCTTCTGCATAACAGTTTTATTTTATGAACGGTATTATTCAAATGACGTTTCTTCTGGTGTTAATATAAATTAATAAATATTTTCATGTGCCAAGGTACGAAGATGTTAATGAATATGGTTTTAAATTAATTGATAAAATATCTTATTTGTCACGTGGACCTCATCACATAAGTCCTTATAAACGATAGTCTTCTTAAAACATTCAGTACAAACATCTCTGAAGCAACAAAACATATGAAGAACAATATTCACATATATGAAGGCAGAGGAGGCTCTTTGAAGCAAATAAGATGGGGCAATCAGAAACATAACAAAAATAGGTTTCAGCAAAAACATTTAGAGGAAGTCTGTATTATTAAGATGCAATTAATAGCATGGAAATCACATTTAGAATTACCTTTGTAGCATTGCGGTAAGTTATTTGTATCCCAAGAAGTTGACGATTGAGGTACGACGAAACGCAAGGCGGTTGCAGATAACCACTATGTTTTTGACGCACTACGGTGAGACAAAAATCTGTTTGTAATTTTATTTTCTTGTTATCAGGTGGACTGGAAGCAATACGTGGTTTCCAATAATAAAAGTGTAAACTAAAAGCTCTTTGTTCGCATGTGTGGATGTTTCATTTACCTCCTCCACAGTTTTAATTTTGACCTAATTACTGAAACGAAACAGAATGAAACCGGTCAGAATAAACATCATCATTGGTAGAAAGAGTGAGTGGGAGGGAGAGGGTGAGAGGGGGGGAAATACGCTTAAAGTTTTACATCCTGATAATTTCAGTGGACGTTACTTAATATTTGTAGACATGTTTCACATGATGAAGAGATGACGTAAACGTATATAGCTACGTACAGTAGGAACAAACAAATGTTACTTATCTTCAGAAACAAAATGAAATGTACTAACGTAAAGAGAGATCTCCCTGTAGTTTCATCTTCATGTGTGATTAACCTTAGCAAACGTCATTGCTAAAATAACATGCAGAACTTCAAGCCTATGAGGGCATGCCTATGATCACACTATCGCCACTTATAGTATTGCACATCCAAAAATAAGTCAGTTATACATTTGGTTTAGTTTTTCGTTCTGGAAAAGACTAATGTTACAGAAAATGTTATTTGACGTAAATTTGTTTTATAGTAAGCTCTGCATTATGTTTATCTCTTATGATTTACCAGTTATAGAAAATTATTTTAAAAATCATTTCAAATGAAGGGCATTTCACAAGCCATTCCTAGACATTTCAATATATGTGTTACTAGACATGTAAATATCTTAAACGAATGATATTTTGTTCAAATTGCGTCTGATTCCAATCGAAATTTTGGATATTTTTGTGTAACTAGTAAATTTCAGGAAACACAAAAAACTTACCACATGATATATGTTAAAATACAAAGTATTTTTGCAAATGAAATTTTTTACTGTTAGCTGTTAAAACTGTTTTTCTTGAGTACATATATCCGACAGACACACTTGTAAAGTTGCAAAATTTCTTCTTGCCATCTTGCTAATACACCTAAGCATTTGAGTAATATTTCCGAATGTTTTGTGTAACAAAGTAAATATTACATAATTTGAAATTATGTAAAAACATCGTACTCGAGTGTACCTAAATTGCAAATGCTTATGGTTTCGTATAATATTTTTCTTATTTAATGCTGGTTGAAATCCCTTATCATCTGGTTAAGCCAGTTCCTAACTGGTTAAAATTCAAATCGAAATATATGCATTAATCTATGAACATAAATCGGGCCTGGCCTGGCGGCGAAAAGGGAGGTGCACAGAAACAGCGCCTGAGTAGCTGGAAGGCATGCTTAGCAACGACGGTATGAATGAGTGCCCCGTAGGGGAGAGGATCCGTCCCCTTCAGCTGCAGTGGTGCAGGCGCTACGGACCCTAGCACCTACCTACCTACCTCTGTCGTTACTAGAGCAACCTCGGGCCGAACATTCGAGCCCCTCCCTGATTTGGAGTTGTTCGGATTGGGTTGGACTCGAGGGGGCAGTGGTTCCGGATACCAGTGGGTGATCGGGTACGTCTCCGGACGTCGTTGAGGGAAGCCATTAATATTCCCGCGTACTAGCCAGCATAGCTAGTAGAAGGTAAGCTAGATCACCAGGCGACCCCACCGAGATCATGTCGGTAGCCTTCCCATTTTGGTGTTGGCGCGCGTAAGTGGCGTATCCACTTCCATCACGTCTTGAGTGCATAGGACCAGATGGGGGGGGGTTGTTAGTCTCTAGGTCTTGCCCAGTGGAAAGCCCCACGGAGGCGCCGGGCGCCCTTTTTGGGGCAGCTCGGTAACTCCCTGGTTGAAGGACGCCCGGGTCCTTGGTCCTACGGGCCCAGGACAAATGTGAGTAGAACCTCTGACATTAACGGTGTGAGTGAGTGAGTGTGTGAGCGAGTGAGTGAGTGAGTGTTGGAATCAGTTTATTATTTCTCTGCCACTTTGGCACCTGATATACAACTTACATGCAAGGTCCAAAAATAATTAAAGGTACGTGTTTCATATGGACATTTTTATACGAAGAAAAGAACAATTTGCTATATTTTAAACCAGAGCCGCCAACTTGCAATATCTTTTCTTCCTGCTCGTCAGTGATCCGGAAAGGGAACGTAAAACGTTCACTTATGTCGATACAGTAGCACTGTAAATAATCTTCTGACTGTTTACTTTATTCCACCTTCTGTGGCCTAAGTGTACACTGCATTATACTGTCGCGAAGCCGTTATCTACGATAGCGCTGCTAGTGTACACAAAGAGCCGGCAAATAACGATAGCGCCGATAAATAACAGCCGGATAGTGTATCACGGAGGTAAAGGACTTGCCGGCATAAATTAAGTTACGCTTCTGGAAGGTGATAGAATTTTCGGTTTGTTTACTGTCCCAGAAATCTCCCGAATTTATGAATGAGATATGTAAGAGATTGTGACACGCCAACGGACAGTTGTAAAACGTGAGTGAGTCGCAGAGGTAAGCAGAGAACAGCTGAGAGTGTTGTAACGAGAGTTGATGTTGTAAACTGAACGCTGTTTGCTATTGTCATCGACCTTGGAAGATTGTGTTGTATATGTGATGTAATATTGTTACTTGAGAATTAAACAGTGTATTTCTACGGAAATAAAGAACATTTAGAATTTCGGCAAATTGGACTTTTAATTCTACGAACCCACAAAGTCACAATACTATTTGTTCCCTCACAAAGAATAAAAAAAGTTGATTTGTGTAAGATGAATAAGAGTGGCAAATACAATTAAAACATCTGATTGGTTTTAGTTCTTCATACGCCATTTTTAACGAGATAGACTAGTATATGCATAAATCCATATACAGCAGATATTAATGTGAATCAGGCAAAACAAAGCGGTTCAAACGCAGAGTGGCAAGTGGTATATCAAACAAAGAGATGAGCGGAATTCATCGCACATACTATATCAATAGAGATAACAGAAGTGATAAAGAAGCAATACAAAGAGAGCCCAGACAGGATAAAAAGCAAACAGATTTGAAATGTAAACACATGATATATACTGCTTTTTATTCTCTCTTTTTTTCTGAACACATTGTATCCAATAATTAACTAAAGAGACATTTAAAATGTTGAATGTTGAGGCTAACGGCAGCTGCTGTTAGATCCGCTGCGTTTTAATGTACAGAAGGGTTTGTATCATTTTTTGTCAGAATGGAAATGCTAACTGATTTTGAGGTTATATGTACATATGTAATCACAATGAAATAACGCTGATCATGGAGGAGATTTTCATAAGTGTAACATAGTTATGTACTGAAGTAAGCTTTTCAGTGACTAGTTGCATTGCAGTAATACTTCTACACGTGCTGAGATTTTTTTCGGTAATTTAATAGAGGTTAATGGGTGTTGTCCCAACTAATAATCCAATAACGAAAAACATGGGTTTGTAAGCTACTTTCAACTTTGCAATTGTCTCTAAGACGAGGTGTGAATAGTTATGAAAGCTCAAAACTACTCACACAGTCACCGATATTGACACTTTCTTAAATAGTAAAACATTGTGATATGTCAACAAAATATGTCATTTTCTTATTATTGCGTATGTGGGAACAGAACTGCTAAACCAACTGTGATAGCGTAATTCTCGAATGCAGCGATGTAAGGGGTAGCCTATTATGATTGTTCTACCCGTCATTTCAACCCAGTTTGTACACAAACACTAACCTTAATCTAACCTCAGGTAGGTATATCTCGAAACCACAGCTTCTTATGTTTTCATGCAGCTCACTACGCCCTGATGGCCTACGCTCGCCTCACACTCCTACTGGTTAACTTCTATCTCGCGGCATTGTTTACATAAACGTTGGCGGGCCTTCAGAATGAGCTCCCTTAATTAAGATAGTTGAAAAGCGTCCACTAATGGCGAAATCATTAACTAATCAAGGAAGGTAAGTAAGCAAGTATGTTGCTCAATTAAATTACCTAAGAAATAAGCAAGTGGGATACTCGGTCAGATAAATACAAAGAGAGAATGATACCATTCTTTTGTGCTTTTCGTATAATCATTGAAGTGGCTTACATGCTACATATCATTACAACGTTAGATCCTGTAGCGCTTCTTTTACACTTTCATTTCGCAGATAACAAATATTGACATTTCAGTTTCCACCAGTCGCTCTCTACATAGAAAATTTCCGCTACTTTTGATCTTCTCAAGAATGACCCTATTTTGATTTAAGTACGATATGTTTAACATATGTGTTATATTAAAAAAAGAATGTATATCTCAAATTCTCTAAGAATAGGCTGTAAAATCCTGTTCATTTTGTTTCCAGTTGTTTATTGTATTACTGGTAAACCATAAGAAGCAGACAATATCTTAAAAAATACAACTTTTGAAATATTTGTTTATGTGGCATTAGCCTTTACCAAGTAATCTATTATTATTACTATTATTATTGTTGTTGTTACTGTTGTCGTTGTTGATATTGGGGTGGTTTTCAGTACTTTGACACTGTTTAAATTCTGTTGCTAATCAGTTGTTTCTCAGAATCTGAAGGAAAGAATTTGGAATTTCAAGATCAGAATATAGGCATTCCCTTTCATAATATTTTCATCAAGGCACTCAAGGTCACTCTTCCCCGATTTGCTTCACTCCTCTCAGTGAGAGAGCAGTGAGATAGTGACAGTGCAGCGTCAGGCAGAGGAACTGTAGAAAGAGACTTACAGAGCAAGAGTGACAATGTACGAGGTGTGTCCGTAAAATAAGGTCTCCAAGACGCTGGAGCCGTGATGAACGCTATTACGCGAGATCTGGCAACATTGGCGTGTAGCTTGGTTTCATCGCTTCAAATCCCCACCACAACGAACCCGTTGCAACCATTAGTCTTGGCTGGGCAGCCGTTTCGATGTAGCTTCCTATCACTTCCGCCGCCAAGTACGAGTTGCGTACTGTGATTCGTTTTTTTAGTGCCAAGGACACTACCCCCACAGAAATTCATCGTCAGTTATGCGAAGTCTATGGGCCACAGTGTATGGACGACTAAAACGTGCGAAAGTGGGTCAGAGAGTTCAAAGACGGACGTACAGACGTCCATGACGAACAACGTTCTGGTCGGCCTTCGGTTTTAGCCGAAACAATTGCAAAAGTGAAGAAAGAAATGCTTAAAGGTCGGCGTGTGACAGTTTGCGAGCTGTGCGCACTTATCCCTGAAGTCAGTGAGACTACGATTGACAAGATTTTGACTGAACATTTGCATTATCGCAAGGTGCGTGCGAGGTGGTTCCCCAAAATTCATACCGAAGATCTCCTGGCTCAGTTCGGATGGGCATCCTCACCCATCACCCCTACAGTCCAGACTTACCACCTAGTGATTATCATCTGTTTCCTGAGTTGAAGTCACACCTGGGTGGAACACATTTCCAGACCGACGATGATTTGAAAAACCAGGTTGAGCACTAGCTGCGCAACTTTGCGAGAGAGTGCCATGACAAGGGTATACAAAAACTGCCACAGCGCATGCAAAAGTCCATCGATCGCAATGGTGATTACGTTGAAAAATATTTGTAAGTTCCGCCTTTCCATTAATGTAACTTTCTTTGACAATAAACCTGTTTTCTATATTAAATAAAATTGGAGACTTTATTTTACGGACACATCTCGTACGTGCGTGTCCTTGAACAGATTGGTCACAATGAAACTACTATAAACATACCGTCTATCATTTCGGTTTCTTCTATCCCATTTTTGTTTACCACGAAATGTGTAATGCATACTGATACTGTTTGTGCAGTTATTTTGAACATCCTGCGATGTGCTTTTTAAAAATCTGACTAATGCTTTAGCGTGCTATATCCTGCTTAATCTACAACGAAATGTCTAAATATGTAATTAAATTTTATTCTGGATAACAAATAGGTTCAAGGATGCTATTTAGGGATAGCGTGTAGAGGAGTGAGCAGAAAAACTCATATGAAATCAGATTTTGAGGAGACTCAAAATAAAGCTTCCTTAATTTTGTACACACTCCAGTCGTGTTTAAAACTTGCCGATAAATATTCATCAAACTCTTAAATAAACAAATTCAACTCTATACGTGCAGCAGTTCATAATTTGTTTACATGCGGACAGCCAGTAGTGAAAATTTCGCGAACGCTAGCTGAGGATAACGACAGCCTTATTACAACTTCTAAATTGTCGAAGTTACGCAAGTTAAAAAGGAAAGGCAGACATTTAAATCCCTTTCTCATTTCGTCTATATAGACCAACAGTGGGAGACACTGTAATCTAGAATATCAACATCGGTATCCTAGTCATTTCACCAGCTTCCATCTACCAATAGGCACGTTAAAATTGACGACAGTATTGTGCAAAACTTCCAGCAAAATTGTACAGTATTCCCGTGACAGGCTAGCTTCTTGAAAACTTCATTCTTGTTCCTAGACTTAGAACGACGATAGGGATATCCTATTCACACACAGACACACATACACACACACACACACACACACACACACACACACACACACACACACACACACACACACACACACACGCACGCACATACACCCTTCCCGTCCTACCCCAACACTCTAGATGGAGCTTCATCACATCCCGTTCATTTATTCATGCCTTTACCTTGCCATCACTAATTCGAAATAATAGGGAAAGGGAGGGGAAGCCATTGTGATGAAGATGCATGGATGGAGGGGTATATGGGATATTACACCCCTAGCGTGGATGCTTGAACATATATATATAACATGAATATTATCATATTTACGCTGAGCGCACAGAAGGAAGCTACAGGGAAAGTTGCCTAAGAGGAGGGACATAAGCTCGCTACTATTGGTATTACAACGGGGTTGAGTTAATGGAGAATCCGGTATATGTAAGACTTAGTGTTTCATTCCTTTCAACATCGGCTTCCTTTCCCTTCCTTTCCTTCCTTCTGTGAACACAGTCCTTGTAAAAGAGATCGCTGATTGGTCTACAATACGCTGTAACTTGTAAGTAGGCATGCTGTAGTGTTGCATTATAGCAATTTAAAATTACAGTAGATCCTTGATCATCCGTTACTATGGAAGGGTGACAGATTACCTAAAATGATACGTAATATATTATATTTTATAAAAAAAAAAAGTCTATAGAAATCGAACTAAAGGCACACGTCGTATGTTATATTTCCTGTGGAATGTTTAGAAACATGGCAACAAAGGTGATTGTTGTCCGCCGGACAGAACTATGTGGTAAAACCACTATTTTCGTTCAGTTAAAAAAAAAAGAAAAAAAGAAAAGCGTGCCCACTTACTGGCATTTGTTTTCCGCAAATTACATTATAATGACCATTACTGCGATCATGTGCGATTGCATGACCATTTTGTGATTTAAAACCAACATTTAAGTAATACAGAGCTGAAGACATCACAGCAACATAGTGACTGGAGTACGTAAATGTTCACTTTGCCCGCCTCGGTAGCGTGGTGGTAGTGTCTGCCTCACGTTCAAGAGGTCCCGAGTTCTGAGGTGGTGCTTCCTCTAAAACTCCTCCAGTTCCTTCCAGATATTCTCTATAGAATTTAAATCTGGAGATTGGGGCGGTGTCTTCAAGATGTCAGGGGTGTTGTACACGATTCAAAGCCTTACAATTTCAGCAGTATGCTTCGGATAATTGTCCTGCTGGAAGTAATAATCATGCATTAATCCCAGCTTCTCTGCACTCTTTTAAGATTGTTTTCTAAAATCCTCTTGTATTCAAATTTGTCCATGATCCCATCTATGAACACCACTTCCCCAAAGCCAGATGAACCTTTACAGTCCCATACCATCACACTACTGCCACCATGTTTCACTGTAGCTACCATGTTCTTAGGTTCCCATTCTGTATTTGGCAGTCTCCACGCTTTAAGACGTCCATCACTCTTGTATAAGCAGAATTGCTCTCGTGCGACCAGAGAAGCTTATCCCAGAATTCTGTTGGTTTCACCACATACTGTTTAGTAAATTCTATACGCGTTACTTATTTTTTATTAACATATGACTATTTCCTAGGAACGCGGGCATTGTACCCGTATTATTTAAAGCCCGTTCAACTGTTCTGGTGTGAACCACAGTGCCAGAATATTGCTCAAGGCATCCTCTAATCTCAGATTCAGTGATTCTCGGATTCTGCTTCGCCATTTTTATTATTTGCCTCCTGTCTCTGGTGGTGAGTTTAGAGTGAGCGCCATTTCTAGGTTTATTTACAACAGTATTTGTCTGTTTGAAGTGTTGAATTATGCAGAACACTGTATTATTGCTTCTGTTAATGGTTTTAGCAATTTTAGAGAGAGATTTGTTTTGTTTGTAAATATTTATCACAATATTCCTCTCTGCCACCATTGTATCCTTATCTTTATCCCATATTACCTGTGAGTTCACAATCGGCTGAATAACTTTGAGCACACTGTCTCGAGGTATAACATAGACACAACTGCTATGTGGTACGGGCGTGTAGGGTACGTCCAACCACCTTTCTCTCTGTTCGATTAGGTACGTTCGAACACTTATGTCCTCCAATAAGAAGGACAATAGAATAAATACAGTACAGATTGTATGACAAATACATGCAAAGTGATATTTTAAATATTGTTTCCGAGACACAAAATGTTAATATTTACATGTTTAACAATTCAACGCTGCCAAATAAATATTACAGTATTTATTGTACGTGCAATGTTACATGTCATATTATTCGAATACTTCTGTTGGCCTCTGTAAGTGCCGCTTAGATGCTAAATTTCCAATTAAATTAGATGCTAAATTAGATGTTTTAAGCTTCACATTCGCCTATGAAACAATTTTTCATTTGGTGGTTTACTAAATATTAATAGCTCCGTCTGCCATTCTAATTTGCCAAACTGGGCTACGTGCGTTAGCAACTTCCTAATTTCTGCTTATGCAAACCTTGGAGCAAATGGATTTTTTGTCGACATGATTTCTTTAGAATCCTAAATACTTTAGCTGCCCAATTTAACTAATTTCTTCTGCTTAACATGGAACTCGCTAGTAAATAGAATTTGACAAGATTTCAACTCATACTATCCACTGATTTTAACATACGAAAGTTATTTATTGTAATTAGTATTAGTTTATTTCAATAATACAATATACACAGTTGGTGTTATTGAAGATCACGTCAGAAGCAATTATAATAGATAAGATACAAATAATTACAATTACACAATTAGTGGTACTAGACACATCAATATTAATAAATGGTAATTAATAATTATGATAAAATAATAAGAAGAAGAAAAATTTAAAATGATGCACACAAAACCAGGTGTAAGTTACAGAGAACATATTATTGAATACAAATAATTGTTGTGCATCATTGATAACAAAACAACCAGTTAACAAAGAATAAAACTACAAAAGTAGGATACTTCCAAATTTATGCAAGTTATAAACATTTCAGAACAAAAATGACACTTTAACTGTGTAGCATAACTACTTCTTCGTTAATGTGTTTAAGACTAATTAGTACTGTTATTTAAAAATTCCTGTGAATTGTAAAAGCACTGTGTTAGATATTTCTTGAGTCCTTTCTTAAACAGTTTCATATCAGTTAATCCCTTTAGATCTGTTGGTAGTACATTAAAATATTTAGAACTTGCATTAATTATACTTTTATTACCAAAGGAACCCCGGTATGAACTCATAAAAAGTCATTTTGTCTGCGAGTAAAATAAGTATTGTCACCCGAACGTCGGAATTCCCGATTGATCCGGCCGGCAGTAGGGCCCGACGGGAAGCATTCAGACCACGCCTACCCATTTATCTCGCCTCACTAACTGAAGGGATGATTAGGAGAGCGGGCACGAGTCCTGTACCGTCTCTTTCCCCTCCCACGAGACGTCTGGAAACCTCGGGATAATTGTGTGCGCCGCGAATCTTCCAGAAACAGTCATCTTCCTATAAAAAGGGGCTGCAGTTGGCGAGTGAGTTCAGTTGTGTTCTTGGCGAGCAGCGTGAGGAGCGCCGACTGAGTTAACGGACCGGAAGACTGTGAAAGTGCATCAGAGGAGTTGTACGTAATTGAAGTGTAGAGTGGACCTGTGACAGACGAACTGGCGAATTGTAATTGTGTGCATTACGTAATTCTGTGTAATCGGCAAATGTTCCAACTGTAATTCGGTGGAAATAAAGAACATTTTGAGTCTGTACAATTGCACTTTTAATTTCACGAACCCACAAAGTTACAGTATGTATATCTTTGTTTAGTTGAGGGGATTCATTTGATGTTTTAACATACAAAATATAGGAAGTGTTTTAAGTTGCTTAAAGTATGGCGTGCAAGACTGCAATCTGCTAACTTTAGCCAAAGCTCTCACGGTTCTTTTTTGAAGCAAGAAGATCTGCAAGAAGAAAGTTTTAGGAAAATATCCTCATATCATCGCTCCGAATCCCAAACGGGAATGAAATAATGCAAAGTATACTGAATGAACCATTTGAAATGGTAACATACTGGTAAGCTGGTGCAGTAGGAATATAGTTTTGTTGAGTTTGGAGTAAGTCATCAGGACATGATTCTGAAATGAAAGGTTATCATCAATATGAATGCCTAGAAACTTTGTATTTTAACCCCTGATATTACTTGATTGCTGTATACCAATTTTAACTCTTCGTTATTGTGATTACTTCTGTTTAATGTAAAAAGTAAATAGCTCGTCTTACTGATATTTGGACGGAGATTGTGGACAATAAAATAGTTTTCCAGACTTAGCATTATCTCATTACATTTATTATTTAACTGCTGCATATTTTCGGCAGAAACGAGAGTTGTAGTGTCATCGGCATGAAGTATGACTTCAGTACCCTTTATCTTAGGATTATCATATAGGTCATTTATATATAATAAAATAATATAGGCCCAAGAATCGAACCTTGTGGTACTCCATACTTGGTGGTACGTAATGTGTATATCTGACATTCTTTGCTCACATTATTCATCTAACACCCCGTAATTTCTTTATAAAATAATTAATCTTGCCCATTAATAATTATATTGCAAACATGAACAATGGAATTACTCTAAAGAGTACCACTACAATACTACAAACTTATATTCGTTGTATTAAACACTGCTTTAAGCAGTGCTATGTTAATATTTTCAGTACCATTCTGCCTGTAAGTTAAACCTACCGGAAGCATTTATTTAACAAGCAATGGTTTTAACAAACGGACTCAGTAAGCTGTTATCTCAGAACAGAAGCATGCTCATTTTTTCCGAATGAAGGAACACATTTCTCGCTGGATGTCTTCACAAAAGAAAACGCCGCCCCATTAATTGCACGTGCCTGCACAGCGATTGTGGCGCACCAGGTAAAGACTACAATGGCTTCCGGTTTCTTGCAAATCAAATGCATCACAGACGCTAGGGTAATCGCGATAGTTACGGGCAAGCAGGAAATTGTTATGAAACATTTAACTACACTGTGTGCATCATGTTTATGTAGTCGTAGCACGCAATACGGTGCGATAAATAGCAGTTGTGGGCCATGTATCTTAGGGGGATGAGGAGATAACGAAAATGAAGGCTTTAGTGTCTCACTGCTACATAAACTAGTAAAGCCATTATCCGTTTTATGCATCAAGTGCTGCGATAAGTTTATTTGACTGGTTTCTAAGATAAGCTCACTATAATTCATTACACTAGCACAGCTGACACTTCCGGTAAAATAAAACTCTGAATTTACTGCTCACGAAAATCCCGTCCGTATCAACGACATAAACTGCAATTGAATTTGGCTATGAAGCTACTTCCCATCCCCTGCTTGGTGTTCCGTTCTACAATACTGATGTACAGATCTGTACTTAACAATTGTCCAACACACTAAATAAAAGCATTTAAAAAAAACTTTAAAATATTTTGTGAGGGAAAATATCAGTTAATGGTGTTATCTGCTAAGCATGGTGTACATTGCAGCATTAAGAAAATTCTCGCCTGTTTAATTCGTATAAATTTCTCTACTCATTAATCTACAAACTATCCTTACAAAAGCTTATTCCCCCATATACTTCTGATTTGCGGGCGCTTCGGAACCTAGAACTCGTAGTACCTCTGAAGTTACTAGAGGAACCTCGGGCTGAACATTCGAGCCCCTCCCTGAAAGGGAGTTTTTCGGATTGGGTTGGACTCGAGGGGGCAGTGTTTCCCGATACCCGTGGGAGATCGGGTACCTCTCCGGATGGGGTTGAGGGAATCCATTAATATTCCCACGTACTAGCCAGCATAGCTAGTAGAAGGTGTACTAGATCACCAGGCGGCCCCACCGAGGACATATCGGTAGCCTCTCCATTTTGGTGTTGGCGCGCGTAAGTGGCGTATACACTTCCATCCCGTCTTGAGTCCACAGGACCAGATGGGGAACTTGTGAGTGTCTAGGTCTTGCCGTATGGGAAACCCCACGGAGGCGCCGGGCGCGCTTTCGGGACAGCTCAGTAACTCACTGGTTGAAAAAGGCCCGGGTCCTCAGTCCTACGGGTCCAGGACTCATGGGAGTAAAACCTCTGGCATAATTATTTACTTCTTATTAATCGAGATAAATTTTCATTAGGATAAAACTACAGTCATTTTTCAAAAGCGTATCGCTGTGTGATGACTGCATTCTTATACTCTTTGTATTGTCAGAGGGGAAACAGACAATGACTTACCACTGGAAAAGCAAAGTATTTGAAAATTCAATTTAATAACAAAAGTAACCTGGAAATGGTTAATATCACAAAAATGCTTTTTTCATCTAAACTGTTTCCTATTACAAAACTGCATTTTCTTAATGGTAAGATTTTATCTATCACTTACGATTTAACAGTTACAGAAAAGCCATTCAGAATGAGGAGGACTTTACTGGCTCTTTCCGAGAAATTCAAAATATGCTTAAATCTTATTTGCATTGGAAAGTTATGAAATACATGGCTTGTTCATTAACGAGAAAATAAGAACACTTTTCCATGTAAATAGCGGTTTGGTAGATTTTTAAACCTTAAAACAGGCAATTCCTTTGAAATCTCGATATTAAATCTTCAGGTGGATAGCAGCCCCTCCTCTTCGTATTACAGGCGTAGTCCATCTTATAATTAGTCTGACATCCAACTATAGTGTTCACGGCAGTAAAGCGGAACCAGATCTTATCATGGACTTACCCCACGTGGGGGTGATATGCGGGTGTCTCTGATTGGCTAGTAAAGTATGAATCGATTCTAATAGATGGAAGTGGGGTTGCAAAGAGTTCCACTCCAGCCAATCAAGCATGTGATCGAAGGACATCACACCAAACTTTAGCCAGTCAAACATACAGGAATACCTTCTCCACTCGGAATAAATGACGTACGGTACCTTCAAACGGCACAGAACAGAGGACTCAGGTCCATCTATTCTGTTGGCCGTTACTTCCGGTAAGACTACTTCATTTCCATATGTGGAGGATGAAATTAGGCGCCAGGCTCAAAAGTTCTACGCAAGGTTACCATTACATCAAAGCGCCCTCCTCAGGTCTCTAGGGGATTATGACCCAACTAGGCGCCGCTTCAGGCGCCACCGGGTACCCCGTATGGCATGCGGGCACCCGAGATAACCAAGGAGCAACTCCTAAAAACAGCTAAAGTTGCGCTCTATTAAACCCCAATCAGAGAGTGTTGGCCTTCAAAATCATCCCACCAGAACACAAAACTATTTACACCAAGGTGTAGCGGGTATTGCGTTCTACAAAATCAGCTTAAAGGGACAAAATTGCACCCTTTTTCTCAATTTCCATCTAAACCCTAATAGTCATCCTACAGTTCCTGGAAAAAAAAATTCTACCTGCGGATTTGGGCACTGGGAGGTCAATTGGTTTTCAAAAATTCACTTTCTTTAATGTTAAAAATTATATAATTCTTCAGCTTTAAAATGACATATAACATAGTTTGTCAGCTGGTATTAAAGCCCTTTAGTTCATCAATTTAAAGATGGCGGCGTAATGATACGCCCACTTCCTGAGAATTGCGCTTAATCCTTGACTGTGATTTTCCAAAATCTTGACTTTGCATACTTTAGATTCATGTTTCTCAAAAAGTATAAAAGATATTGACACAAAATTTGTGGTAGTTATTTTTCAATGTTCCTTGAACACATTCACCTAACATTAATATTCATGTCATTTATAAAATGGATGAAAACTAATTAATTTTTCATGTGCATAGTATAAACTATATGTGATTTTAATTTAGCCGATAATATAAAACTGTATCTTAGGTTACTTAGGATAAAACTTGGTGCATGTTGCTTTAAATTCCTACAAGTATAGTGCACCTGAAATATAGGGTGCAATATTTTTTTCAGGACACAAGGTGTTATTTATGTCTCTTTAGCATGGACCTATGTGAACGTAATTTAAGTATTATTCAGTAGTTAAATGCACACATTCTTATACAGTAATCATACCGAATTTCAAATTATGATAATGTTTAGTTTTCTTTATATTCAAATTTTAATATTGGTATAAATTAGCCTTGTCTGGGTAAAAATAACCTCCCAGTGTCCTTAAACCCCTTTAGAGGTGGGCATGCAGAAAAATTATTCAGGCTTACTAAAGCCTGCCACCAGGGACGGACGTAGTATATCACGTGATATGAGATGGTTTCGCGATACTACCTTCTGTGAATACTTAAGTTGGGATATCAGTCTAAAGATGAACTATTAGTGATAGATTGCACTCGTGTGCCAGATTTAGATGAATTTGTAACTGTACACAGAATATATTTCTATATCATATATAATCATGTTTGATTCCGTTGTATTTCTATGACATGACGTAAGAGTAAAACGGGCGAATAACATGTGTGAAGTCATTGGCAACGCCTTTTATTTTCCAGACTGCGTTTTCACTTTCTTTACCACGATCTTACAGTAAGTACTGAATTTTATCCAGAAATTCGATACCAAAATTTCAGTGCATATGCACGTTTCGAAAGTCCTCTGATTGCAAACATAACACATTAACACATTAACATAACACATTAGATTTTTAATAGTAGTTGGTTTCTATTTAACAACTACAGTGCAATATAGCCACGAAGTGTATAGAAATGTTTTTGTTTTGTACAGTGAATAAACAGTGGCTCCCATGAATATATTGTAATGTTATCTCAACTGTGTGTTGTGCCTACTGTGCTTTACAAATAATATAATAATACTGTGTAAATAAACGTAAATGTACACATTGTCCCATACTGACACCGGCCATTCATCCAAAACACATTCGTTCTCGACAACCAAAACAACACCATAAATGAGAACAGAGTAATCTAGACACGAAATAAAATGATTAGCAAATTCAACAGAACATGGGTTCGTTCCTTGACTTTTATCATCAAAATGTTTCGAAATAAGGAACGTGATATGCAATGAAAACTAAACAAAAGTCTAATGTATCACGATCTCATGAATTTCTTTACCCATTACAATTTGTATGTATATTATTTATACAAAAATATTTATTCCGTTCAATTCCTTTCCTCTCTCACTGTAAATAAAATAATAATATTAATTTTAAAGAGGAGTATATTTTATCTTCCAATCACCCCGATTAAGTAAATGTCATTAAAACAAAAAATTAATTACTAAACTTTCTCAATCTCAATTTAAGCCGCATGTTTGCTTGCACAATATACAGGAAAACTTAGCTGTTTAGAGATGATAGGCCACTCTTAGTTACTAATGAACCAATGGGGGGGGGGCGGAGAATCACTTAAGGCATAACAATTCCACCTAGGATTGCTGATAGATGTAACAACGAAACGACTATTGCTACAAAATACCGAACGGATGGCACCATGGTAACGTGCAAGGCTCACATTCGAGTTCGATTTCCGTAAGCCCCCACACAGACTATGATTTTCTCGGGGGAATCCTGGTCTTCAGACAAATTTCTGGCAGTTTCTTATCTTTTGAGTTTGTTTCTAGGTTTGGTGGCGTATGGCGCTGCCAGAAAGATGGCGAAGGTTCTTGATCCCGGAGTGCAAGAAAGTAGTCCTTGGTCGACGAGTCGATCTCGCCCTCATTATGCAGCTCCAGCATTGGGATTAGTCTTAGGGACTTCCGCGTGTCTGTGTGGCCAGTTGGTGTGGGAATTTCTCTTGGTGTGGCCTTTTGGTGTGGTATGGCGGGATGGTTAAGGATTACGTGTCGGTGAGCAAGAGTACTCTCTCAGGGTCCAGCAGTTATCACCAGCCAATGAAAAGTCCTGCATCAATTTCATGTGGATTGTTTATTCCCACAGATCTTACTTGTCTGGTTGCTCGGCTCTTCTCACTTGCTCTCTCTCTCTCGTTGGGTCGCCTTGTCTGTTTGAGAATATTTAATCCCACCACGTTTGAAATCTAACTCCACTATTACCTCGCAATCAGATATTAAATTAACCTGTCTTCTCCCTTTCGTTGTAACCAACCGAGTGACGCCTCTCACCTCGCCCTACTCTCGGCTTCCTCCTAGATTTATTTGTCTATCTCCAACTTTTTTCTATTTGTTCTCTATTTCACGCCTATCACGTGGTTTACGCTACATTTTATTGGGGGAGTTTATTTCTACGATTTTATCTTATTGGTCATTTCCATTCACTGTCAACTGTGCAGCAGTCACGGGTCCACCCCCTAAAGTTGTATGGCCCTTTGGCATCATAACGGTACTGCATCCTGCCTCTACCTATTTTCTTAAACCTCATTATTGTCTGAGGCTTCGTGCTGGCGAAGGAATTTTGGGCTTCTATTTTCTTATTGTTTACTTATCGGGCCTCGTCTGCCCGTTCTAGCTTAAGGCAACTTTTTCCTTATATTTATTTCATTTACACGTTGTTCCTATTACAATATTTCTTTTTTACTTTATTTCATGTATTATTTATTCCCAATTGCTTATTAATGATATATATATATATATATATATATATATATATAGTTTTATCATCCCTTTCTTACACTCTTCTATGGGAAACCTGTGGTTTCCGCTTCACAGCCTGCCTGCTATTTAGGCTTAAATGTATGAGGTGTTGAGCTTACGTTTCAATAATGATGATAATGATGATAGTAATAATAATAGTAATAATAATAATAATAATAATAATAATAATAATAATAATAATAGTAGTAGTAGTAGTAGTAATAGTAATAATAAAACTTAGATATCTTAATATAGTTTATACACATACGTGTATTAAAACAGTCAATATATGTATGTCAGATTGGCAGTACTGACTGCAGTAGTCAACTTTTCACATGAGAGCATTAACGAAAGGGGATCAAAAATATTATCATGGAAAAAATTAATGCTCTTAACTTGTACATTTTAATTAGCTCGACTTTTGTGCATTTTGGCTGCTTTTATTATATTGTGACTTTGTAGGTTTGTAGAATTAAAGGTCCAATTTGCCGAAATTCTAAGTGTTCTTTACTTCCGTAGCAATACACTGTTCAATTCTCACGTAACAACATTACATCACATATACAGCACAATCTTCCAGGGTTGATAACAGTAACAAACAGCGTTCAGTTTACAACAACACTCTCAGCTGTTCTCTGCTTACCTCTCCCGCGACTGATTTGCAACTATCCGCTGTCGTGTCACAATCTTTTATATCTCTCATTGATAAGTTAGAGATGTTTCCGGAATAAACAAGAATTCGAATGTTCTATACAACAATCAAGATATCACTAGAACCTTCCTTACGTGAAATCCTATCTGTGCCGGCAAGTCCTTTATCTTAGCTATCTTTGTTTGCCGGCTTTGTGAACACTAGCCGCGCTATCGTTAACTGCTTATGCAAGCTGTTTATTACCCTGATACACAATCCGCCTTCCTTTATCTATTTGCGTCGAAACTTTAATGCCCGTTATCGCGACAATATTTTAAAGACGGTTCTTTTTGTACCTATTCTTCCTGTAAACGCTTCAACTTTTAAAAGACATAAGTTAGAGTTACCATGTGTGACAGTGTCTTTAATCGGCGTTATTACATGTATTATTCCATTGGATGGATTATGACATAAATTTCGGATATGTATATAGGTACATTACATTGTCACGGCTGGGATTAAATGCGCTACATTACCTACCTAAATCACAGTCAAAGCCAAACACTGACTTCGCACACATGGGTTAAAAATTAACCGCACAGTGCAAGAAAAAGAAGACAGTAGGGAACTGAATAATCTTAATTTAAATAAACTAGGCGACATCACTGTGGGATTAACTCCCCAGGACTAATTAGCCAGTCATTCGTGACCATGTTACCAGCGAATTTCCAAGGCAATACCAGGAACATGGAGGTGTTCTCATTTGTTTTCGTCTGTCTGCAAAGCAGACTTTTGTAGAAACCTACTTTCAAAGTAGCAGCTATTAATATCCTCGCCATGCCGGCAGTTATTATCTTTGTTACGTTTCTGCAGAGTGGATTCCGCAAAGGCCGATCCTGTACAGATAACGTATTTGTCCTTAAATAATTGAACAACGAAGGGAAAAGGATCTGGAAACACACATCGCATTCTTTGACCTGGAAAAGGCTTTTGATAGAATAAATAGATCAAAACTGTGGCAAATATTAGAAAGAAAGGGTTACCCACCACACATTATTAATGCAATAAAAGGCATATACACAAATACAATTATAAGAATTGATACTGGGGATAGGTTAACAGAACAAATTCCTACCAATACTGGACTATGACAAGAGTATAGCTTATCACCTACTCCTTTTAGTATATATATGGACGATATTCTAAATGAATGGAAGATTTTAGTAGACCCACGAATCAAAATAAAAGAAAATATTTATATTAATACCCTGCTGTTTGCAGATGGCCAAATATTGATTCATCGGAATGAAAATCAACTGCAAAAATCAAAGTATATTCTAAATAATATAGTACAAAAGTGTAGTTTTAAGGTATCAGAAGAAAAAACAAATATTATGACGTTTAAAGGAACTTATAATGTAAGATCAAAAAGTGTTTTAGTAAATAGGATTTTGGAACAAATATCGAGTTTTAGATATTTATGATGTAAGCATAAGTTTGAGAAGCAATGCTGATATAGAAGAAAAAGTAAACAAATTCCAAACAATATGTAGGGTAAACCAAAGAACTTTTAAAAACAGAGTGAGAAGGGATACAAAAATGAAAATGTATAAGGTAATGGCTATTCAACTTTACTATATGGAAGCGAAACCTGGGTGCCAACACAAAAGGATTTAAATAAAATACAGGCTGCAGAAATGAAGTTTTTAAGAAGTGTTAAAGGTTGTACAATATTGAACAAAATAAGAAATGAGGAT